>VOMN01056932.1:0-21052 GCA_014899125.1 Orchestia grillus
GGTCCTCTCGTCGCACCGCTCCTTCATCCATTTTGGCCCTGACCGCCTCCCCTATTTCAGCTTCATTTTCATACGCCATGGCGCAATCGAAGTGCCTGTAGCCGACATCAATGGCGTGTTTGATGGCTGGAATTAGGTTCTTCTCTGATTGGTCGACCTGTTGTGGGTAGAGGCAAACTAATATGAAAATTCAAAGAGAGAACCGACGTCGTGCTTATTTGCTCTTTATATGAATTTTAGAGAACGCTATACCTCCCGTGACCAGATGAGTCGCTATTGATCAGTTTCGTACTCTACCAAGTCAGCCTTATCCCTCCAGGGTAGTTCGAGAAAAGCGTTGGAAAAAATCGCGTGGCGTGAAAATTTGGTTGTAACTCCCGTAGATTTCAAGACGCAAAATTTACGTCAAACATACAAACCCCAAAACAAGGAAGGATTCCAAACGTTCAGCAGTATAATAGAGATATAACGTGTTCCTTACTAAATAAATGCCAGATTAGAATTGGGCGATGCTTACGTGTTAGGAAATTTGAAAGTATACCTCCATCATGTATGCTATACTTAGTAGTACTCGTAGTAGTAGTAGTAGTCATTGTAGAAGTCGTAGTAGTAGTAGCACGGATAGCAGCGCTTTAGTAACTCAGACTATCTCGCACCAAAAGAGAAAGGACCATCAAGTAAGGGCTTAGGAGAACGGGAAATTTATACATAAGATGTGTTCCTGCACAAGATTCCCTGCGCATAGAAAAGCATCAACGAAACAAATGCTTAAGCTAAAATTTCAATCTTGAATAAGTGTTTGCCACGTCATGTGTAACTTTAACGTTTTGCGCTTAACGTTTTACGTTTTTTGCTACTTTAATTCGTATTTGCTTTGCACGGAGCTTTCCTAATGGCGCCCTTTACTTTTAGGCACCATTAGATGAGTACCATTTAAGCGCCCGGTTTACACAGCACAAAAAATAAGTAAGCTGAGCCGGGCAAAGCACTACAAGGGGCACGTTGTGACGGTGCACTGTTTCGTTTTCCGGTAATGATTTGAATCCTGTTTTGTAAATCTCTGCGCTGGCAGCGAACTGCTTTCGCTTGTGCGTCCACAACTCTCGCGATCAGAGATGTACAAAGTAAGATCCAAATCATTAACACGTTGACTCCGAAGTGGGTCTTATATAGTACACGCGATCATCTAACCTAACCTAATGTTTCCGAAGCACTATCAAAGCACTGCACATGTAACCAAGCACTATTCTTCAAATTTGTGTTCATCAATCGAATAAGCTAGTTCTGATTATATATTTCTGGATACGGTTTGATTTTGATGAATTTTATTTGTCTCAACGGGTCACGGACTGTCTAGTAATCTATAAAACATTATCATTACCATCTATTACCAGCTTCCTGATTTGCTCGAGTTACCGTGAGGTATTCAGTAACCCTCCTTGTTGAGCGACGCGTCATGCGATCCCAAACTCAATGTCATTCTCAGTTTCAATTCGAGAATATTTTCTTTTAAACTCTCATAGCTTTTGCTCCTTAACACTTTAAGCGCGACGTGGCCATATGGGGTCACGCGATCATCTAACCTAACCTAACGTAACCAAAGGGCCAACACATAGGAATACAAATTTGTAAGTGTTCATGAAATTTGTGTTCATTATTTGAATAAGCTAGTTTAGATTAGAAGGAAAATGAATAGCCTAACCAAATTTGTGAAAACAAAATCCTTCATTTTTACATCCGCAACGGAAATAATTGCCAACATGAAATTTTACCTGTGTGGAGAACCGCACTTAAAGTGTTAAGTCGGTGAAAAGAGTCACGATCAGTCACTTTAACTGTAAAAGTTGACTTAAACTTTGATCGATTCCTTCGTATACGAACTTCATTGAATATATTCTCTAATAATGCGTACTACCAGGACCCGGGAAAATTTCACGGAAATTTAGATAAACAAACCAGCCCATGAGAAGTGGACCTCTCAAGTGTTGGACAGAGGTTGAAGGTTCAGGGCAGAGATAGTCCTGTCTTGGAAGCAATTTTCTTCTTGATGATGCGAGTAGTCTGAACTCTATTAGGGAAACTGAAAATGTGCCGCGAAGACTGGCTTTTTATAGCAAAACATTCAACCCGTATACATTCAACCCGTATACTTCGCTCGAGACCTGAAATTTCACTTGAAAAGTGGCGAAGCGTGACGGAACGGTAGGTAGGTACAAGCGTTTTAATTTATTGAAGATAGTTGCACATCACATGTAGATTATAGTTTCGTTACGCCCGCAGATGCTAGATGATATAACGAAGATAAACGTCCTCGTAATCAACAGGAGACACTTCTCTCATACTTCCAGCGTTTCTGCAAGTATGCCAAAAATATCCAATTCTGCAAGCTAAATTCGAAGTAATGTCTCTACCAGAACGAGTAAAGCGTATGCCAATCAAATCGGCTATCAATGTAATGATATGGACAGCGAATGCTAACTTTGGTCTTTGCCCGAGTACACAGACGCCCGATCCGATTCCAGAATTGGGAACAAAATTAGCATTCGATCTCCATATTTGAGTGTCTGCTGACACAATCTTCAAACTTTGACTGATCGTGTGAAGGCCAACAAGTCCAGCTTGTTGTTTGGCAGACAGTCTGTGTCACTTTGTCCTTCGCTGCGTTGCAATGTATCGTGTATCCTGAAACGACATAGTCCTTCTACCATCACTAGCTATGTTAGAGTTATTTCTGTTTGTCATGAAAGAGAAAAACTGGGCAGTAAAGAGATAGTTTCTTATGATTTTTTTAATGATTACCTGGGGAAAGTTGTCTTCATAAATGTCAAGCAAGCCACGATCTGGCGGACAATTTCAAGGATACCCGCTGGCGCCAGTACCAACAAATCGAAAAAAAAAATAATTGAAACGTGTCTGCAGCCCCGCACAGAGCGCAAGATCGGTTCCAGTAAATAACAGCTCTACGTATAGTCGTCCACCGCACAGAGCGGTGTCAAATGAAGCAAGCATCAAATAGAACGAAGAATATTTGTGTCATGAGAGGTAAATAGTGCGTATTGTATGTAGGAGCAAATAAGGAGATAGATCGGTTGTTTGCTCGGACCGATCTAGCACTCTGTGAGGTGGACGACCGTTCTTCCGACCAGTTCATGCCCGAGAGGCTGGTGGTGTACGGGAAGCGAGTACATGTCTTGTGGGCCGCGACGTGATGGCACGACACAGGGCGCGGCAAAATGATTCGATATATTTGTTACTTTAATAAATGAGCAATGAAATAAAATCGTCAGCTACGGGTACTGCTTTCTTAGAGAAATCCGGAATACTTTCTCAGAAGGGCTTGCCGTCGACTACCACGCTGTAGAAACTTCTAAATTCTAAAATAACTAGAGCCTCCGTAACAGAAATAAATTTTAGCCCTTTGAGTCAGGATTGCCGTCGACTACCACGCTGTAGAAACTTCTCAATTTTAAAATAACTAGAGCCTCCGTAACAGAAATAAATTTTAGCCCTTTGAGTCATGCAGGGACACCTCAGTCCATGCTTAGTTTTTACTTGCGACGTTAAATATGCTCAGTTCTGAGCACATTTTGAAAACTATCAATAAGCCTAGGGCTCAAAGAATTTCTTGGGACGTTAAATATGCTCAGTTGTGAACTCAATTGGAAAACTATCAATAAGCCCAGCCCTCAAAGGACTAAAAGGGCTCCTGCGACTCACACTGCGCCCAGCCCACGTCCCGAGCCCGAGGATGGGCACAGGGGCGCCCGTGTTGAGGAGCACAGGAGGAACGTCACCGGCCATCTTTCTTTTTGGACTTGCGCTTCAGGTACAAACTGCCGTGAGAGGCCGCATGCACTTGGAATGAAGACTCGAGTGTCATTAAATGCAAGGCAATACAAGAGTCAAGCACAAGATACGTATTGATAACATCGATAAGGACACTCGAGTGTATTTGTGCACCAACTCAAGCGACATTAACCCTTCACCTATTAAAATTATTCTGGCGATATGACTAGATTTAGCTTTGCACAAAAAGCCCGGTGGAGCCTTATGCACATGTTCAATCAGGTTTCATTTAACTTCTTATGATAAATCATTAGCATTCTTATGCAAGCAAATTTTTACCTTTCACGTAAAGGGATAACTTTAGCTGCCAATTATTTTGCAGCTAAGGCTGTATCAAACATTGGGGTGTTAAGGGTGAACATCACCCGCGACTCCGAGGACGAGGCCCTTCAATAACCTACACATACCGAGGCACAAAATAACCAACCCATAGCAAATTTTCCCTTCTTCCACTGCGTATTGTTGAGTCGTCCAGCGTACGGCACCACATTGTATTGTGGCGCACAACTGCAAACGAAATTTTATCTGGGACGTGACGTCATGTGGTTCCCAAATCCGACTAAAAAATTATTCCCGACAAAATTTTACAAGTTGAAAGCATAAACGCGTCAAATATGTCTACTGAACTTTGTGAACCGGCGAAAATTTATTTTCCCACTTGGTTTGCCTTATTTCATTGTTTTAAAAATTCGCTAATATTTCTTTCATACTTGGCGCTGGTTTACCTAACCCTGAGGCACAAAATTATTTCATCTATTTTTTCCATACTGGGACCATATGCACAGCAGGGGTCCCCAAACTACGGTCGGACCCTGTCCACTGGTTCATCAGTTAAATAGTTTAAAGATAGTTAATTAAATTTCCTTAATAAAACATGGAACGCGAGACGTTAGGATTACGCGTTCTTGCACGGTTCCAGCGATGGTTAAAACCGCGATTAATAAAATAAGTCGTGCGACTCCGACGTCTCGTGCGATGCTAGACGAGACAGCAAGGCGATATCTTGTATGATGCTGCCTGTGTATTTTGTCCGCATGTAAGACTTGGCTGAGGTAAAAAATAGTGACTCACCATTGAAAAAGTGAAAGATATGAGCTACGAATTGAAAAGCTATTTTTAGTATGCCAATGCTTCAACAGGGGATCCTAAATCTTCTGCGCTCCTCGTATTTCAATAGGACTAAATTGTATCGAGAAACTCGATCTCATTAGAAAAAAAGCACTAAAACTGTAATGCACCTTCAAGAAAGGGAATCGATTGCAGCAGTTGCAAGATCATTCGATTACAGCCGCTCCACTGCCGGAACCATCTCAAAATAGCTAGACAAAGTTCTGCCTCAATGGAAACTAAACAGTCTAGTTACAGAAGAAATGATACTGTCGTGAAACTGGAAAATCTGTTATTGGTGGTAAAAGAAACAAAATCGAATATGCATTCCCATTGGTACTTCCATTGTGCGAAACACGACTTCATCTGTGCTTCAAGAACTGCCTGGCGAGCACCAAAGTTCTTCTGGTGGTCGGGATTGATGGGTTCGCGCCCAGACGGGGCAGGCCTCAGCAGTTCTTAATGAGAGCCAACTCCGAGCTACGAGAAGAGGCGGCAAGGTCTGATCACGCTCCTGCACACGCTTCCATAAAGAAGTTACCTCTATTAATCAACACCAAAAAATTCCTGCCAGAACAAATATTCGTGTTGATGAAACTGGACTGTTCTGAAAAATAGCGCCATGCAGCACATATGTCAGTTGTAGTGAAAGAAGTGCTCCTCGGCACAAGACTTGAAGGGTCCATTGATTTTGCTGTACAATGGAAATGTGTCTGGGGACTGTGTTTCTCCATCGTTCAGAAAACCCCCAACAGCCTTAAAAGAATCGTTAAATCAACACAAGCAGTAATGCATAAATTTAGGACGAAAGCTTGGGTCATTGAAACATGGTTTGAAGACAGGCTCATGCGTCATTTTGTTCCTGAAATCAAACAATTTTGCGCAGAGAAGAGGATTCCATTCAATTGTAATGACGCACGAAATACTCCGGTACATGCACCGGAGTCTGCTTTAGCTGACTTTCCCTTTGATTTAAAAGTTGTATTTCCTCCCCCTAGTGCAACGTCTCTGTTGCAGCCCAGGGGTCGAGGAGCCATAATTACGTCCTTTAATACGCACCATTTACGCTGCACGCTTGCACAGGCAGTCCAAGTCCCTCTCGGGCGACTGGAAACGATTACTGATTTGTCGAAACAATGACATATATATCGCTCCAGAATACATTGCAGATTCTTGAGCGACATTGAAATTGTTATTATCATTAATTGTGTTAAATATTATTATTATCAATAAGAATTCCTTTCCAAGAAAATCTCTATGCATACTGTAGGGAAAAAAGTTTTAATCGAAAGGAAGGAATTAGGTGAAGAATTAATTTTTAATAATATATAAGTGAGCCTCAAAATTCTGTTTCACTTTTTTTCATGCGTCTGAGAAAAAGAAAATGACTTAACGTTATGAGTATCTCGTATACTTATAACCGGTTTTCAGAATTATGGCAATACGATTTATTTTACTTCCATAGATAATACAGACCCAAACAAGATTTTAATTGTTTTTTTATATCATTGTCTGAATTCTAACGGTGTTATTTCTATGAGACGTTTTTGGGTCTCATATTCTCTATAGTATAGAATGAATAAACAAGATTAATTCTTGAATTCATTTTTCCACAAATACAACAATACAAATCTTTTAACAGAAAATAGGCTCGTCTTAAAAGTGTGTGAGCTTACAATCACTTTGTATTTTTTTCATCCGTCGGTTTTTACCACAGCTGAAGAAAGTGTAACCCAGTGGGGTGCTGGACAGGAGGAAAGAGGGCCAGAGTCAAAGAAGATTCCCGTCACAGAGGAGCATTAAATGCTGGATAAAAAAGAAGTAAGGGAACCCTGAGAAGGACAAGATTATTTGGGTATAGAGAAGCATATTTATGATGACTTTGTTCAGGTAGAACGTAATACTCTCTTTAGTCTCGTTCTCAGCATGATGATCCATTAGAAGACAAGTAGATTTTAGCACACATTTGATTTTAGAAATTAATTTGCTTATTCGATGAAATCTGTTTCAGAACATTTGAAGATAACAGTAGAACAGCTTGGCCCTGAAAGAGAAGGGCGGGTTTCATTCAGCTTGCTGCTTACGATCGCTTCAGTCTCGAGTTTTGAAAGGTCATTTTAAAAACTGAAATAAATGAAAACATATTTAAGGACTTCAATGACACAAGAGCGATTGCCCAACTGCGTATCGATAAGCACTGGAAAGCAATTTCTCACAACTGATGTAAAGTGAAGCACTTCGTTTTCTGACAGGAAGTATCATTTGGTGATGAGTATTTGATAAACTTGGCTGATTAACTGTACGTTAAAATCGAATATAGTGTTAATTTCATGTTTTATCTGCGTTTACGTACTCGAACTCGTCCAAGGCATGGTATGAGACCTCATGAAAAAATTTGAATTTCAATGTTACGAGAGCATTATTCAACTAGCATGATGAAGAAAGACCTGCAAGTCATTTTCTTTCATTCATTTGGATCTTCCAGATTGAAACTTTAAAGAGAGTGCCGTAATATAAAAATAACACATGACGAACCATTCCACATCAGAAATAGTTGGTGAATGAAAAACAAAGGAAATATGAACAGTTTACTATTTGAAAATAAATATGCTAAGTACCAAGTAGTCAACAAGTGTCCTTAAAGTGTACTTCATATTCACAAAAAGAAAGAACGGCAGAATATCCACAGAGCACACCACCATCCACCGCAACAGCAAGTAGAAGAATTTCACTACGTTTTCAACACTAAATAAAAAGCAATTGTTCTCATTTTGGCAAATTTCTGAGAAATGCCTGATCAAAAAATAAGTTCTCATACACATCCTTATGCATCGAAAAAGAAAACACAAAATACTAACAGAAAAATAAACTAAAAACGCCCAGGCAAATCAGGTCCAGGAACAAAAAATGCTGAAATGATAAAAATCACAAAAATGGTAGAGCGGACATGGCTCCCTGGACGTGGCAATTTGGTGAGGCCAACACGTGAAATGAATGATGTTTGGAGACGCAAAGTGAGCACAACGCGCTTACGGTAACACAGAGAGAGGAACAAGAGCACCTAACTTTCTACACTTCATTTTAACCCAACATGGACCAGTGGTACCGTACAGTACTCTTCCATAAGGCTGTAGGCAGTTTTCGTACGAAGCTAAACACAGCCTTATGGTAAATGCACATAAGACTGCAGGTAGTTAAAGCACAAACCTAAATGCAGCTTATTGCATAAATTATTCAGTCGCGATAGGGTTAATGTTGAAACGCTTCCAAAGAGCGGCAAAATGCTTATCACTTATTCAACAAATTGACTCACAATAATGAGTCGTAGACTCCAACACAATGACTAGCTTAGAACACTTCCTTTTCTACAACAAATAAGAACAAGAAATTGTGAAATACAAGCTTTACGTGATGCTCTCCAAAAGCTTGAAAAACTAACTAGAGTAAACGAGACATGAAATATATTCACGTTTGAATGAGGCTAACTTATTTCCTTCGTTTCTAGCAATTCGGCTTATCTTCGAAGGTAAAATTCGCGTCGAGGAACTTAGGAAATTGAGCTTACAAAGAGAAACTTTTGGTCCAGGCGCTGGAGCTGATGTGTGCGTCACACTCGTCCGAACAACGCACACGCTTCGCAAAGCAAAACCATTAACCGCCTCGCAGTTTTTCACTTTCCACAATGAACCTTAGCTCGATTTTGACGCAATGCCAAAATTAGGGCTAACTTTCACGGAATGATATCTTTAAGAATCTAAAAGAATAACCATCACGTCGAATACTTACACACAATACTCAAAAATTCCTTCAAGACACAAATATCGAGTCACACTAATGTTTTTTCCTAGTTCAAGAAACTAATTCGGTAAGCCCTTTCACAATCAAATACAGATTTTTCAACAGGCACATTGTGTAAGTAAAAAAATAATGATACTATTATGCCAAAAATTCAAAGCTGCGAGCTTTTCCCTTGGACCACATAAGGGAATAATTTTCTTAAACAATACTGACTTCATGGACAATCATTTAACACAGCGCAGTTATCTACAGCTGTAACTAACACAGGTCACAACCCAATGCTGCGGAAATCGTAGGAGTGTACAACAGTACTCTAGTGCTACAAGTCAAAACATGCACTTCTCACAAACAGGTCTCTGTTAAAAATTTGAACTTAATAGCAAATGACCTCAAATTTGACGAATGGTTGGAATTCAATTCGAACGGTAATTCCAATTGCACTCTCATTTCAAGCTCAAGAAGAGCGAAGTATGTTATGTTATCGCCCACAACTTATGACAAGGATTCAAAAATAAGCCCGAAAATCACTTAGTAGTATTTTAAGGCCAATTGCTATTAGTTTATGGCTCCCTAGTTAGATCATAAACGATCTCAAGAAAGGGAAAACAAGGGACCACTTAAAATGGACTGCATGGAACGTGAAATCCAAGGACAGGTATGTTCCAACACAAGATTCCCTACGCATAGGAACAAAGTTAAGAAGGAAGAAAAAAAGATAAAAAATATTCAGCAAAAAATGAGCATGAACGTAAAAAGAAACAAAGCGCCCACGAAAGATAGAAGTCCTGAAGGCTAGCTAGAGAGCCAAGGTAGCCTTACAGTGTCCCTCCGGGGTAACCCGCCCATGTAGCACACGATACACAATCCTTACTAACCTAACCGAACTGACTATTCAGTGTCCCCTGAAGGAATTTTAGAGACAGTTTGAGCTGTCACTTAGAATAAACTTCACTTTCGACAGCCAAGAGGACACTAGTTTTAAGTTCATCAGGTAGACGTTAAAATAAGTAACAGGAAAAATATATTTTGTGCTCGTACTTTGATCTAGAATTATATATTTGAGTCGCACTATATTAAAACGCTACTGTCGCTCGATCAAGTACCGAGTGAGGACTTTTCACGTAGGTTCAAAAGTCGCCTTAGCCAGAGATCGACCTAGACTGGAAGCGAGAACATCGAGCGCTTAAGATCCATCTCTGAATTCACATGGAAAGGCCAGGTTTCTCGGTGCCTCGAATTGCCAATTTCACGAGTACGAGTATTGGATACTCCTAGATGACAGCGAAAGAATTAGAGGACTTTCATTCCACCTAATCGAGCTCAGACAAGCAGAGCGATGCGTTTAGTAGACCTGAGAGGTTTATCAGATCGTGCGTGATCGACTTGAGCCCTCAGGCTCTGTACGTTCTGATGACATCTTTGATAACGGCTCGGCAGATAGGACACACACCTCCACCTCTTCCTTTCCATTGTTGGATGGCACACGTGTAACACATGCACATGTGGCCGCAGCTATACAGGACCGAGTCGATGTGTCTTTCGTAGCACACGGAACACTCGGATGATTCCATTGAATTATTAGGGTTTGATGAGGATGGTGATGATGATGACGATGGAGAAGCGCCATGAGATGAATTGACACAACTGAGGGCAGAAGACCCGTTCATTTGACTGAGGGTACGTTTGTTCGAAACGACTCCGTGGTTTCGTAAGACAGAGTCGTTCCTCGCCAGGTTCTCCCGAGTGAGAGTCGTCCGAGGCTGGTAAGCCACGAACTGGGTCTGACTCTGCTGGGCTTCGTTGTATGGCCGTCGGGGAGCTGAGTCGACCGTGGAGGCGCAGGAGCCAACAACGCGAATTCTCTCCGCAGGAGTAACAGTGGACGATGACGTCTGCGTTCGAGCTGGAGACGAGCTCGACGCTGACGAGGGAGCTTCAGTGGCGTTCCGTGCCGTTGGGCGAGTCTGCTGACGGTGAGACGAAGAACTCTGCGACGGCGAGTCAGTTTCGTCTGGAAGGAAAATTAGAATGAGTAACTGCCACAAATAAAAAAACCTACACAAAAAATCTTCTCAATAAACTCTCATTCTGTAATATACAGATATTTCTCTACAATAAAACTCCGCTATAACTTGGGATTAAAAGATTGAAGGAAAATCGTAGGGCTTAGATTTTTTCAAAATTCAATGAAAAAAGTATTGCAAATTCATAAGAGCACATGCGCAACTTGCCACTCAAGATCCATGCTTGACNACACACGGAGGGGGGCGAATGAAAGCAAGGAAATGTAGGGCGCGAGAGAACCTGGGCTCACCTATGGCATTCTGTAATCTCATTTGCAGGTCTCTGTGCTGCTGCTCCAAAGCTCGGACCGGATCAGGGACTTTCGTGCATCCGACCATCCGCAGCTTCGCAGTGTGTCCGAAAACATCGAAGAAAGCGTGGAGTTTGAGGGAACTGTCGACGTGCATGATGACGTGCGGAGACCCGTTATTTTTCGCGAAGGTTATCTGGCCGTTGGAGCTGTAAGTGAAGGATAACTCGTCCCCAACCTTCGGGGAGGCGGCCACATCTTTGCACACAACCCAGTACTCGGAGCGGTCGAGAAGCTCGTCGCAGTCCTCTGGCAAATCGTCCGCTGAGAGGTCGGAAGGGTCGGCCGATGTGACGCCGAATGCCATCGCACCAACGTAATGAGCTTCGTTCGACAAAACTTGAAGAACTATTTTCTCATTGACATTCAAAGGTCGGCCCGTAAATACATAACCTTTGCAATATTCGTTAAGGTTTCGCTTAGCGACTGTTCGATTTCGGTCTAAGGAAATGTTAGATCCCTTCGTTGTGTGGAAGGCCAATGGTTGGAAAAGAACATTGTGGTGCACGATTAAAGGCAGAGAGTTGCACGAAGATTCGTATTCGATGGCTCGCATGACAGAAGGATCAGTTATTCTTAGATTACCAAAGCCGGGAATTGTTACAGTCTCCGGAGACGAGTCCACAGACGGATAAGGTTGGGCAGGCTGCTGAGGCGACGTTCTGTTGCTGAGTGCACCATTGGAAGTGCGCACGACAGCGCCCCCTCGTCTGTAGTCTTCTCTATTGTTCATAGAAAAACAAGGATCAACAAACTGAAGAGAAGTGCTGTTCCCATAAACATCAACCACCACCCAGAGCGACAATTTAACATCAACGCCGCTTACGAAAACTCCGATTTCCGAGTCATCAACTCCGTAGACAATTTCACCAGCGCTGTTGGCGTAGAAGTAAAGAATGCTTCCTTGCTTCGCATATCGCTCGTTAAGAGCTTTGGCCCAGTACCCAGTGCGGCTGGTGAGGTCAGGGCAGACGTACTTGGGTAGTGCCCCTCTCATGCTCTCCGGATTGACGGCCGAAAAGCCAAACCGCAACACGCCGGACCAGTTCGACGACACTTCCAGTAATCGAATGCAAACTTTCTCGTTGACCGAGACGGGCCGGTTGGAGAAGGCGATGCCTTTGCAGAAACTCTGTGTTCTTCGGACGACCGTTCCTTCTTGAGAAACTCTCACGTTGTCTCCCATGACGCTGTGGAAGAGCAGGGGAGGTCGCGGGAAAGTTGCCGAATCCGACCATCGGGGAGCTGAAACAAGACGAAGAAAGCGTCAGAAAAGGGCGTCGCCACCTCGGCAGGCACAAAAGCAAGCGAACACTTGCTCTGAAGTTGGCTATGACACAAAGAATATGAAAAGAAAACATTGAATTTGAAATACGTGAAGTTCAGAAAATGAGAACGAGACTAAGACCGCAGTAAATAACAAAAATATCGTTAAAAAACGGTATTTATGAAAAAAATATGCAGAATTATGAAAAACTGAAATAACTTCAATTCAAGAAAACGCAGTCTAAACAGTCAGACGGTTCAAAATTGAATTCACTTTTCTGCGCTGAAAGACATGCCAGTATTTCACAATAAATACGAAAAAAAATTGAACGGCTTTCGTCATAAAACAAATAAAAAATATCGAAAAATTAGTGCAATCTCTTCAAAGAACGCAAAAGGAGAAATATTTATTTGCACCACAAGGGAAATACTTTTATTAAAATTTTGCCTGACCTTCAAGTAAAGACGAAATACAAATGCGAAACTTGGCTCCATTGTACCGTAGAGTTAATTTGCAATTCTTTACCAGTACACCATGATTTCCACTAGCTTAGCTATAATAACAAAGCGAAGNGGAAGAAAATAATATTGATACATGTCTCAATACGTGCGTGAAAAGACGCCGAACAAAGCAATCCAGAAGACATATGTTTGAGCAAAGTGATATGAAACTGGCTCAAAAATCGCCGAGCAACGGAACACGGTCGCAAAAACCTAACTCTACGGATTCCCATTCACAGCTTCGAAAGAAGACTGCAAGGACTGTGGACCAACACGTCGGGTGAAATGTGGTATTATAGGAGTGTATTTCAGGGTAAAAAAAGGGTATTTCAATTTTCGTCAAAATTGTAGAGATTCGGCCGCTTTAGAACCTCGTTTAGCTCAGTTGGGCCGCGCACACCTCATAATAACTCAATATTGGAACGACATAAACGTGAATTTGCGCAACTAAAACCTTACAATCCCACTTATTTTCCCATAGTTCCTACTACTACAAGTTCGTTGTTCCGCGACACAGGCGATGTCTAGTGTCAAAAACGATGCAGGAATGGACTGAATGTTGAGTGAATGAACAACATTGCACGACGGAAACGTTTCAACACGAACACGCCTAGTAACTTGAGCGGGAGTGCACACAACGATAAGTACGTTGATTATAGGACAAAGGACGCTGCCATTGAGGGTCTAACAAAGACAAGTTTCTGTTTCCACTGATAAATCTGACATTGTGAGCACCTAACAAAGCCCAGCGATAGTCCATGCCACTCCGGCCGCACACAAGAGACCTCGACACTTGGTCCATGCTCTCTTCCCACGAATGCCTCTGATAGCATAAAAAATGAAATACACTTTATTCTCACAGAGCTGAAATGCATTACGACTGATTGGTTATAAAACACCTAACACTTACAGACAGGGTCCATGAGTGCAGGGGCAATGCAAGCTGTCCCAAGGCCAGCACTACGCGGGTTCCTCTAAAATTGCGGCAGCTAGAAGTTAAAGGAAATAAATATAACCGTGCGGTAGTCAAGCAGGGTTAGTTTAGGACCGTCGTGGGCATCACGAGGGCCTCCTGCCTGGGCGCCACAGAACGCCCAAGAGACAGGAATTTGACCGCTCGAGTCGAGATGCTGAAGTTTTTCCCACGTTTTTGTTTTGGCCTCTAGTTTCACATGACCGAGTTACTCTGCTCGCTTTGACTTAATTCATATTCCTCAACTTTGGGCGCGTTAATTCACCGCATTCGCTAATTCGAATAAAAATTCTAAATCGGTATACTCTCGTGGTACAAACAGACCATTTTCATGAGTACCTCATACATCTCCAAAAAATTACGCGAATCACCTGAATGGTCACACGTGTTAGTCACAACCCGCCAGGAAAGAGGTAGGGTGCAGTCAGTCGACTGTCATTGCCCGACCACGGAGGCTAAGGTTTTCGATTGCAGCCAAAAACTGACCGTCGTAGCTCAAAGTACCGATATTGGGTATTTCTTAAATGAATATTTCAGCACCTTTGCTGCTCTTACGTATTGAACTCGGTATACTTAATACACTTTTTAATGAGCTATGTGTTTGTTTACACAAGAGAGCAGGTGACCAACAGTTAACACTGTCCCGGTTTTTTGCTTTACATTCAACGTAGCTTGAATGTGTCTTCATGAGACAACATGTATAATTAAAAAATACATTAGTCTTGTATGAAATAATGAGGACAGTGAAGGGTTAACTAACGTAATGTGTACCCTATAGACGTAGTAGTAGGTCTCCACTTGATAAAAATCAGCGAATTCCAATTTCTGCGTCCCCAACATGGCCGCCTCCATTGAGGGGTGCCCGCAGGCAGCCATGAGATGGGCGTCACAGACGCGACACCAGGACGCGAATTAAAAAAAAAGCATTCAATAAATTTGGTCGTTCGCAATTAAAATTACGAATCCATTCAATAAATCACTGCACTTGGTACACATGGCATTTGTTTTACTTTTAACTTCAACATTTTTATCAACAATAATTGAGAAAGTTTAGGGCCTGTACAGAAAGGTAATAAAAGAGCGACTTCAGGTCTCCGGCTCTCGAGACGTCGACTCTCAGAACACGAATGCGTCCGCAAATCTCGCGTTCTGAACTGCTCGCTCAGGAGGTTCAGCAGTGCCATGATAATAATAGACTTGTATTGCTTGTCTTTGTGTACATTTTGTATTACAGTAAACTGGCCCAGTACTCCTACCGTGACTTGCATAGGAGTCAAAACATTAGAGATATTCCCGTATAAAATTGTGAATAATAATATTTTTTAAATTATCCCATTCCTCTGATCTCTCACACGCTCTCGGAAACATCATTCACAAGCATACCAGCCACACTTGAGCATTGTTCACGACTCATTTTCTGCACATAGGTATTAACAATTATAACTGAAATAACATCGACTAATAAACAATTTCCGTTGCTGTTACACCCTTCTTCAGACGAATAAAAATTAACTCATGACCCAACTAGAATGCTGCGTGGAAGTGGCTAATAGCTGTGTCTCCCAAGCAGGCAAGTAGGTCTAACTGTTCATTAATGGAAGTACAGCACACCAGAGATGCGGTCATGCTTTGCGCTAAGGAATGCGTAACCAAACATAGCGCCCTACGGCTGCCGTTGTTTCGTTACGCATCAAATGTGAATTCCTTCGAGGCGGTCCCTGTTATTTGCTACCTGGGGAGCTTCGTATGGTTATCATAATATCAAACATACAAGTTTTAGCCACTAAGAGATTCAAAATGCAGATTCTCTCAATCGAATAGAGTAACAATAAATTTCTTTTAATTTCAGACCTAAAAGTTCCTTTTCATCCAAGAATGCTTCGAAAATAAAGCACTCATGGTACACTGAATGCAAGGTCTCAAAAACTTGCAATGAATTCATTAAGGTTAATTCAACAATGGGATGCTAGCTAGTTAAACTGAAGTTTACTCCAAGTTTACCCAATTCAATATTAACTCGTTATGAAAGAACAACATATATGATCTGGAACAGTTTCTGAACCTGGGGTGCGAGAAGTACACGAAAAATTAAAAAAATGAAATATTTTCAAATTTAGTACAAATTCGCCTCCCATTATTCTTATAGTGCAAGATTAGATTTCCATAGGGTGTGCGCGATACAGTAAAATTTCCTTAGAGGAAAGATGAAGAAAAGCGGTTCTACGATATCGAAATGGCTATTCTTGAAAAATTGCTAGGTTATAAATACATCCAAACAAAATACAATGAAGGGCAGCTACCTCGCCCAGTTCCAAGATAGGCTAGCTCAACATGCACACATAATTCAAAGATCTGCGCTAGGTCGAGACTAGGAAACTAACCTAATCCCATTTTCTTCTTGAGTTTCTTGAGTCCCTTCATCCTCTTGAGAATGTGGCCAGTGTTGACGCACTGGACTGTGCGGGTCTCCAAGGCTTGTTCGACGCAAATGGCAGGCATGTCGGTGACTTTGGTGGTGGTGAGGGGGGACAGGCGTCGAGGACAACTTCGGCTGGATTGACGCATTGGAGATTAGTCTCGTAAATCAGGATTTCAGACCCCAGCTGGAATATATCGCACAAGCAGCCGCGTAGTGTAACAGAGCTTGCTGAAGAGTAAGTTCCGTGTAATGGAATATTAGTGCTTAACTTATATTTTTTTAAAGTTTGGAATTTAAAACGTAGGATGTCTGCCTAAAAGACAAACGGTCGGTATAAATTACACGGAGCTGGTTTGCAAACACAGTACATTCCTAAGGAAAGCTCTCGAGCAAGTTACTGAAGGTGATAATCGAGGAGTTCCCAGGTCTAGACGCTGGAAGTGTTGAGTGCCTCCAAACAAAGGCGTAGCGGGAACGATCGCAGGGTTCAATGGCGAAGATATTCCAAACACTCGACCCAGCTGCACACTCTCTCCCTCAGAGATTCGTTTCAGAGCAACTGGAGCTTTTTCACTGCAAGTCAACTTAGGCACTTTCTAATTCCCATGAAATCGGAGAAAACCCGTCATTCACTTCAGCATAATCTATGAAATAATTCTTACAAGGTCAGTCAAAGCACCATGGGATGTGAACTCGTACTTTTAGCCTTACTGCATTCACTAACACAGAGGAAGTAATATTTCACTGACGGCAGGTACACGTAAGGAATAGCGCACCACCTCATGCGGCGGGCTCTCGAGCTCAACTGAGCTTACTAAAGTTCTGAACGCTGAATGGCAGGCTGAAGGCAGGCTGGCCGCAAGGATCGGGTGGGGGAGACTTGGAGCTCCACGGCAATCGTTCGGAGCATAAAAGGCGGAGCTGGATGGAGGGAGGAGCAGTGTGTGTGTACATGTGTATATTTGAAAAAGGTAAATGAAAATAAATTAGTTTCTAAGAATTAAATTGGTATCTGTAAACGAATAATGCAAATTTTGATTTAAATTTAAATTACGTTGTTAGAAAATCGATTAAAATGAAGTAGACCGTGTACGAAAACTTTTAGCCAGTTCCAGAAGACATTTCTTTTGTTCTTTTCTCAGTGGTAAAAGAAAAACAAAAAGAAAGAGGAAGAAAAAGAAGAAAGAGCAGAAACAGACTATAAACGAATAAAAATATGTTCTAGAAGTTTTTTAGGAGTGAAAGGGATTTGGAACGAACTACTCTAGCAAATCGACAAATTGCTTCAGAATCGGTTCCTAAATACTTCATCTGTAAAACACGATCAAATAGCAATAACCATCTGCATGGTTAAATAATTTCCAATCGTTTACAGATTACCTGTGCATTTTTACGTTGTATTCAATGCCGATAAAAAAATCTACACAATAATGCACATGACTTTTTTATGAATATGATTATTCGCTTCCTTATCTAGTTTCTCCCTAACACCATATACTGAAGTGAATAAACAACACCCCTCCCCCCACCCCACCCCCCATCTCAGGAAACTGGATAAATCTGTTGCGTTAGTGATATTTTGTGATTTATTCATTCGCTCACAGACCTGAAATGACCCAATCGATCTAAAATAGACTAAAGGTGTGTGCTAGCGTTGCCATATGACGAGCTCGTGTTTGGATTGCCTGCTGCTGGCTAATGCGTGTGCGCAGTAACACGTGGCCAAAGCTCATCGATTAATTTAAAGTATGTGCATGTACTTAATCCACTTGTCGAACTCTATGGGTAGTTCTCCATATACATGTGTATATCGTAATTATTTTATGCACGACTTGATTTGTGTTCAATCTTTTTAGTTCCAGGTTCTCGAAATATGTACTTTTTGAGCCCAGCATACGCATGTCGAAAACAGCTTGGCGTGAAACTAGTGTGACCTACGGCATGTCGAGGACTACATGTACGTAGCGATAACTGGATATCGATAGCATACTGCTCCAGTCGACTATTCTCTACTGTGTAGAGTCGACTATTCAGTTTCTAAACTGTGTTCTCGGGTGAGTTATGAATGGTAATATGTAGATTTAAACTGCCGATACAAACGTGTGGCATATTCATCCGAAAAAACCTGTACAATGTGAGGTTTGCTCTATATTAATTTAAGTGCCCATCACGTATAAAATAAGAACTTACTACATGACGAGCGCGTGCATAGTGTCAGTGTGTTCTGATTTCAACTTCATGTAAATTTATATAAGTTCCTTGCCTAAGTTTTCTTACGCAAGACATTCGGCACGAAACATCACGTAAATAAGCACCTAAACGTTTCTGCGTTAACTGAGAGACGTGAATTAACTGTGCAAATGCTCGAGATAAACGAGTCTTTAATTTCACTAATTGTTCGATGAATAGAGCGGTCCAGGCCACGTCGGGGGAGGGAGGTCTGGAGTGAAGAGTGGTCTGGCGGCGCCGTGAGGGGGCAGCAGAAGGGGTAACAAAGTTAGAGGGGGAAGGTTGGGGGTTAGCCGGTTCGTCCTGCGGGTGATCACTGGCAAGGAACGGAAGCTCCCGGAAAGGAAGCTCAGTTTCTGCAGCGCGCCTAGCTCATGTGGCAAAGGATGTGCTCTTCCTCCACTCCATCTCCTCCAAGCCTGCCTGCTCAGAGTTGAGAGAATGGTCGCGTCTGGCACATACGGCCCCGAATTTCACGATCCAATCGTGAATGTTGGATGTGTCATATCGAAGGGCACGTGATGTTTTTTTTCAAGATGATATCAAGACAGAATTAGACGAAAAGATGATTTGGGAAGGAAAACGAAGCACATTTCAATTCATTCAGTAATTTCAGAGTGCCATTTCACCCCGTACAGTCGACCAAACACGCATGCGCACCACCTGCAGCACACAACAGCGCATCACGAGTGACAATTGTGCTTCTCTCCACCACAGGACTTCTCTTGTACGTAAATATTTTCGATGAAAATCCTTCGGTTCCCTCCCACGATTGTCGACCCCGAGAAAGATGAGCATTAGATAATTCAGCACTTAAAAATAAAAAATACAACTGTAAAGATACTCATTTAAAACCTATGTGGTTCCATTCATGAAGTTCCCCACTCATCTTGTTCCCCACTCTTGAAGTTCTCTTCTCATGAAATACTCCACTCAAGAAGTTCCCCTCTGATAAAGTTCCCCACTCATGTTGTTCCCCTCTCATTAAGTTCCCCACGCATGTTGTTTCCCATTTATGAAGTTCCCCACTCATGTTGTTCCCCACTCAGGAAGTTCTCTCATGAAGTTCCCCACTCACCAAGTTCCCCCCTCATGAAGCTCCCCATCCATCCAATCCCCTGCGAATGAGATGTTCCGGCCATAACAACATTGTGTCACACAGATTATGCTATGTAGAAAACATTCATAATGTTAAGCAGTACTATGCGCTTCAGCGAATGTCATTGACATGCAAGTAGGCATTGTTACTGGACTTCTCAAGCCCTCATTTACATGCTATTAGCTATTTAGGCAACGTAGCTGTAAAGCTCTCAGTACGATCGGTGATCAGCAATGCTGGCCACCTCAGGAGCGTGACCCCTGTACTGAGGTCTTGGTCTAGGCTGAAATTTAGAATATTCATGTCTCGGAACGAACGTTGGCGTGTCAGTTGATCGATTAACAGCAATGAAGATAAATAATGGATCGGTCATAGCAGAATTCTAGGATCATGGTCGGTACTTTGGATACGTGGGTGCAAACAGACCTCTCCGAAATGTGTTAGAATAAACTGATCAACTAAGCTCTCCAGACAAAAAATTAGTCACCTATCATTTTTCGAGTTCTTTTCGAGGATGACAACTGCCAGGCCCATCAAGCTAGAACTGTTATTAATTTTCATGCCGCTAATTCAAGATATGCCAGGCATTTAGATTGGCCAGCGAAGTCCCCAGACATGAGCCCAACTGAAAATTGGTGGGACCACCTTGAACGAAAAGTTAGATGTCAAGAAAATCGTCCACGTATTGTGGCCGCGATGCGAGACCAGTTGATGCAAGAGTGGTTTGAAATCGACCAGGTGTCGTTTAGGACGCTTGTAGATTCAATGCCGCGCAGAATAGCGGCCATCATTCGGGCTTGAAGAGATCCTACACCGTATTAGAAGCAGGTGACTAAGTTTTGTCCGGAGAGCTTATTTATGACAAATTTCCTTCATATTCGGAGTGACGATGAATACAAAGATGTTACCGAACAGATCTACAAGTGAAATAGGCTGACAGTAAACGCATTATTCGGAGGACACCACAATCACGGGGTCGCTTGTGAAGAGTTGACAACCATTATTCGGAGTACACCACAATCACGGGGTCGCTTGTGAAGAGTTGATAACCATTCATATAGCACGGATACCGCTATACCTCTGGAGGGTGTTCCAGAGGGAGCGCCGAATTTCAGCCGAACATCACTTCTGTGCTCTGAAACTGGAAGGCATGCCTTTATAACGTTTGGTCTATCTATTTATACGGATTAACCTTTATAGTTTACGTTACAGAGTACTTGAATGCGGTGCATCACAGAGCAGTTTACAACCGAGCAGTTTACAACAAAACAGTTTACAACAGAGCAACGAGTTTTCATCATGAATACATCTTATTCAAATTCGGCGTGCTTTATGGAACGCCCTCCACCTAGCTGAGGCGGGCGACAGCACAGGCTGGGAAGTAAAAAGAAGTTCGGAATCCCTGAAGAATTCGATGTGCAGATCTGTAGTGGTGACCGC
>VOMN01056934.1:0-17602 GCA_014899125.1 Orchestia grillus
CACCATCACTACCACCAGTGTGCTGTGGCCACCATCACTACCATTGCCCACTATTTCTACAGAGTAAAAAAGGTATACAAAAAGAAATCAGCCTAACTCACATCAATCAACCTTCACGCACAGGCATCAGAAAGTTGAACCATTAGGTTAGGAATAACTGAGGCATTATTAGAAGTCTTTCTTGATTTGTTTTCGAACCTACTCCAAGTTTACTTAGAACGAACCTAGGCCTAAAGCAAACCTCCCAATCCAAAACCATTTGACACTTTACGATCTGTGCGGATTCTAAAATCCACTTCTATAAAATCCACCTCCACAAAATTCACATCCACAAAATACACCTCCACAAAATCCACCTCCTCAAAATCCACCTTCACAAAATCCACCTCCACAAAACAAACCTCCACAACATCCACCTCCACAAAATCCACCTCCACAAAATCCAGCTCCACAAAATCCACCTCCACAAAATCCACCTCCACAAAATCCACCTCCACAGAGACGCAGCCCGTTTTCCAAGCAGAGCTCTACGCAGCTTTGTCGGCTGCATAACTCGGTCTGTGAAGGGTGGTGTGAAGGGGAGATGTGAAGGGGTGATATGAAAGGAAGGTGTAAAGGAGAGATGTGAGGAGATGTGAAGGGATAATGTGAAAGGGGTGATGTGAAGAGATGTGAAGGGGGTGATGCGAAGGGGAGACGTGAGATGTGAAAGGGGTGGTGTGAAGGGGAGATGTGAAGGGCCGTGGGATGTGAAGCAGAACTGTGCAGAATTAAACAGCTTTAAATTTGGAAAACGTTGGTATAAACAGCGTGTAATTTAAAGAAGCGTGAAATTTGACCAGTCATATCATTCAAAAATGTAAAATTAAAATTTTAAGCCAAAAATTTCATATCGTAAAATTCACCAGACTTAAATTTGAACAATACAATGTTAAACGTTAAATTAAATAACGCAAAATCAATTAAGCTTCGAATTAAGCAGTGTCAAATTAAACAAAACGTGAATTGGTAAGGAGTAAAATTACAAGGCCATAAAACTGAACAGTGAAAAATTGAACAAACGCTAAAGTCAACAGCGTACATTATAGAGACGCAAATTTGAAGGGATTATATTTAGGCAGACGTACTTTTGAACAGCGTGTAAGAAAAACATAAGAATTGAACAACTTAAAATTGAATAATTTAGAACAACAGAGACGCCAGATTGAATTGAGCCAAACTAAACACCTTTAAAGTGTAGCAATATGAAATCAGGCTGACGTCAGATGGGACAGAATAAAATCACACCGACGCCACTACGAATGGGGTGAGATGGAATGGGATGGAGCAGAAGCTTTGCCTGACAAATCTCCTTAAAATGAAGTGGAATTGATGAGATGGTGAGCAGGCAGATGAACTCGTGCATGCATTCTTTTAAGTTGGATTTCCTGCTGTATGTATAATTTTGAATTTCCACAACATTTATTCAGGGAGAATCGAAGACGCTGAATATCTTCCGCAAATTGTATATTCATGTCACACCGAAACTGATCGAATGCCCTTGAAGTTTCGTATTGATTCAAGAAATCGACTAAGGGGTTATAAAACTGACTACAAGTGTTCTCAAAGGCCTAGGTTATGGGCACTTCAAATGATCTTAACAAATTCGAGATAATAACCTTGCAAAACTCGTCTTTTTGTGCCGCCGCTGCAGGCGTAGAAAGCATTCGGTCTGTGATGTGCGACGGCCTATGGAACCAGCCAGGCCTCTCGTCGTCAAAAGGCCTATCTTAACAGCGGCTAATTAGTCAAATAAATCCTCTCTAATGAGTGCAAGCTCAGCACGAACTTCTTCCTCGGTTTAATTGGACGAAAGCCCGCAAAGAAGCGCAGGGCGAATACAGGATTTGCGGCGGTGGGCACATGCGCCTGCATGGCCTGTCTATCTCGACTGAGATAAGATAACGGGCGCCTCGGTGGCACACTTTATTAATCTAGTGACGCGACTTATGTGGCTTCGCTAATTTTAGGCACCCCGAAATTAACGCTGGCATGTGTAATTGTCGCTTGTGTTTTTGTTTATTAATTTGAGTCTGTACTGTAATGAGTAGTGGCACACGCTGGCACACTTATCGGTGTAATTGTCACGTGTTTAATCTTAAATTTTGATGCGAACTGAAATGAGCAGTGGCACACCTATCGGTATTATTGACATAACTTAATTTATTCATTACGTCTTCGCAGAAACAGAGAGTAACTCGTGAATTTAACGCCTTTTTATAAATTTAACGTTGCAAATGCAACTTTGCGAATAGTATTACGCTTATTAATCATATAAATTTTTTTAATTGGATGCGAAAACGTTGTTACATGATATCAATTCAGTTACAAGTAAATAGGATAGAAAATGGTTAATAGCCTCACTTAATTACGTGGGAATGGGATTTATTCATGATTCATAAAAATCCAGCCTAGTTACAAAAAATTGAATTAAAATATATCCAGGTGGTTAACTTAATTAGAAATTAATGGTTTTAATTACTGATATCGATAAAATTCACCTCATTCGTCGGTGGAATAATGACATACATGTAGCCATACTTCACCATCTTTCTATCAAATCCATATCGCATTTTCCCAAAGGACTCTCAATTTCCTGGCAAAAAAAAACACCAATCCCGTTCGCCGCCGGGGCAGAATATCGATAAGAAAAAGCATATTTTTATTTCCGGGTCTCTGTTGTCTAAAGTCCACGGATTTTGGTCTCCGTAAGTGAGCACATCTCGTCCAGCACAAAAGCTAGGCGTGCCTCCATGTGCCCCATCCAGGTACATTCACACAGCTTCTGGACGCCTACTGGATCGTAACGACTGGATGGCCTGAGGCTACGTTTGCTGGACCCGCGTCTGGCGCTGGAGAACTCGCTACTCCGCGTGGATCTTTTTCTTCTTTGTCTTGTTTTCTTTGCAGAAAAAGATCCGGACGGCTTTACCTTGCAGCAATTTTTTCACAGCACAGACACGTCAGAATCCGGGCTGCTTCCCCCACTGATATTTGGGGGAGGTGGGGAGACGCTGTGAGATGAAATACACAGGAGAGATATCTTTCATTGTATCGTCTGTTTCTCTAGTTGAAAAGAGATTGGAAGTGTCCTTCGTATAATCAAATTTACCTGAATTTACATAAACTTACGTTATTCTAAAACGTTTGTAGTTCGTTCGTTAATTCATTTGATAATTCTGCTAACAGAATTTTTCTCTAATTTCGTAATTAACTATCCCTTTCACCGTGAAATAACACTTTAGTTTCTTCAAGAAAATTTTGAGCCGCTGAAAAGATTAAGACTTTATTGTTTTGCTAACTCTACTCAAATTTCACTGTGAATTCGACTGTGAAAAAGTATTGAGAAACAACTTTGGTTCAACTTAAACTCAACCGACTATAGTGCTTCAATGTTATGGGGTACAATTTAAACAATTTCTTACCCTAAAGTGTCATCGTGCATTCGACACCTGCAGTAATTTTAACTAAAGCATTCAGATCCTTCCGTAACTTGTCCCTCAAATATCATCGATGCATTAGAATTCTTACTCACAAAGTACAATTTTTTTCATTCATTTTTTATTAAAGACCAAGGGCATACGTTTGTTTACAATTTTTCTACTAGTTTTTCAATTTTCCTTATGAGAATTTTCAACTGGGTCGGTGTTGATAAAGAATGCTTCCGGAAGGCATTTCGAATTTTGATACGTCGACTTTTAGAATGTTCATAGATCCATTTTCATGAACAAAGTTACTCTAAATTTAACCAGAATTGTGTGATTGAAGTACTACTCAGCGGTATTTCATATACGAGAGAAAAAATTCGACGTAACCAAGTACACAGCAGTCGCCAAAACTCCACGTCGAGATGGAGACACGTGACAACCTCCAACCAAAAAGGCCGTTTTGACTCGTACTCTAAACGCCAAGAATTCACCCACCGACCTCGGACGACTGGCAAGAAATTCATAAAAAATAGCGAGCGTCGAGGCACCGTTCGACGCCATCCATCATCCTCGCCCCTGCGCCCATCCACCGGCGGTGGCACGACTACGAACAGGGAGGATGTTAGTGTTGATTCTGCCGGATTTTCTTGGCGTCTAATGACGTAAACCGGGAGTGTATATGTAGTATGTTCCTGGGCAACGCCTAGCGCTCTAGCTGCCCGCACGCACTGAAAATTAATTAAAAGAACAGCGTCGTCTAAAAAAGTAGTCGCTAGCTGGTTGGCCATCTATCTATTTTCAGAAGTGATGGATGTGCATCGTAGAAAATTAGCGCACGGTAGAAAATGTGTTCAGTTATTTGAGCTTGTGATTAAGAGTTTGATCGTCTTATCCGTAAACTCATTTTCGTCTACTTTATCCAGCGATATGGACTTTCTCATGGTGGAGAACACATTTACTATATGATATTACAAAGTTTGTTGGCTGCTTGTCTGCGTAACCGCCTTGTTGATGCCCCCTGTTCTGAGGGAAAATGTTACTGCAAGCCGCGCTGACACGCGGCAGTGTCGTAGATAGGATACTGAATGTCGTGTCGTAAATGAATGTAACCTAATGGGAATTAAGTACTTTGCTTGATATAGAATACGATGTGAGAGTAATTTGGTCAACATAGTTTGGTCATGAATCGTCTATTGCGAAGGAAACGTTAAGAAACATCTGTGACTCATTGCATGAGTTGCTTGAAATATAAAATTCATTTTACGATGAATTAAAGTTAGATTCATCCCTTCTGATGGGTCATTTGTACTGTGTACAAAACCTCTATTCGAGTCTCTCAAATCTAAGACATAAGTTTACCCGAAAAGCCTAGTAGTGGAACAAAACGATTGGAAGAAATGTGGTCGAGTACGTCTTCTTGTAATTTATTTCAATAACCCAGGACTAACGCAAATAAACGAATTTTAATAAATTAAAAAAATAAATCAGCAAAATGTATATCCTGGCCAGAAAATAAGCATTCTCTTTCCGTAGAACTCGTTAATATCATTACTTAAATTGAAACTTCTACTTAAAGTGATCATTTTAAGAGTGTGATTCAACCTTGTCACAAAACAAAGAGTTTACACATCGTTCTCACTTTAACGTCAAATCAGTGCCTCAAATTAACGGCAATCGCGTCTCGTTTTACGGACAGTAACTCAAAATAACAGCACTGTTTATTTTCCATTTTGAGCTGACTATTTTCTACACCCTTTGCAAGAGACAGCGTTTTCTACGAGCATGAGTAGGTTAACGTCTCACATTAACGACATGAGGCCCATTGGGGGTACGTTAAAGGGAGGACGGCCTGCATATAAGACGCACCTCAGCCAAGAATCAGGTCAGTAATGTCAGGAACGAATTTTTATTGAAGAAAACTCACAGGCCGCACTCGACGCAGAATGTAGGAATTCAATTCTGTATCTATTACGTGTCATAGAACAGAGCATATAAAAAACATTCTACTCACAGGTGGTCCTCGATGTACGTGTATGCAGCCCTTGCTCTACGTTCAATGTACTCGAGTTCACAATTTTCAGTGCCAGGCGATCGGAATGTGAGCGTTTGAGTCAAGATCCTTCATGCCGAACATCTGAGATGAAATATTTTTTTCATATATTTAAAACAAGCGTCAAGAACACGTACTCCAAAACAAAGTGCTTGTCAATCAAAAAAGTGTATTAGGTCTCCAACTAAGTTTCCGAACTTGATATTTAAAAAAGAAAAATTTTCCTTCGGGAAACTTTTTTTTTCGTCCATCTTGCGCAGAATTTTCTTGTCCACTATGTATTATTTGCACTTGCTTGTCTAACGATGCAATGCTTCTCCAAATCTAAGTTTTAACTAGAGCTGGGAAACTCAGTTGCAGACTTTATATTTCGTAAAGCCGAAATTTCCGACGCACCACGAACTGCTCGTAGGCGAATAAGACGTTTCATACGTCAGGAAACAAAACGGCCAAGACACCGCGGAACTCGTCCTCGAAAGTCGGTACACACCCTCAAGGAAATTGAGGTCCTTCAACGACGTTTACAAAAGCCAAGCCCCGGAGCTGAAGAATTGACATTACGGTCGAGTTTAAGTACCTGAGTTTGGGGGCCCATTAAGTGTGTGGGGAACTGGTAACCGCAGTCAGGGAATCCAAGCAAGCTAGAAGTCTCCAAGCGGGCTAGGATGAGTCCAAGAATCTTGATGTCAACACGCCGGAACGGCCACGGCGCATGTCTACACACGGCAACTGGAGGATTGGTGAAAGGCGCGTGTGGATTTGGTAGAAGTGATGGTAAAAGTTGTATGTGGATTTGGTATAAGTGATGATAAAAGTTGTGCGTGGAGTTGGTAAGAGTTGTGTGAATGTGGTAGATGTTTGGAAAAATTTGTGAATATGGTTAAAGGTCGGCACAAGTTTTAAAATAAGTAAATAGAGAATTGCCATAAGTTGTGTATCAATAAAGGAAAAGGATTGCTGAAATTTGTGGAAAAGTTTGGATATGATGGAGGACTTAGCAAATATTATGAAGAACAGGCAGAAAAGGGTTGACAAATCTATATGAAAGCCAGTAGAAAAGCTTATGAAGGATGTAGAAAAGCTGTAAAAATGAGTGTAAGTGCAGGAAAAACAAAACTCAACCTATTAACCGGAGACGCAAAATGAACGAAAACTTATTCAGTCATTTTCATTTTCAAGAGCAACGTAATATGAAATTTTTTGAAAAATCTCCTCGTGAAGATGAGCAGTTGTCCCCCACAGCGCATACAACATTACGGCTCTGATCAAGGGCAGTACCCTGTCGAAAATATCCCGATGCGAAAATTTTAAGAAAATTTTTACGAAAATTTTTGAATTTTACGAGGTTTGCATCTCCATCAATACACGACAACACCGAAATGAACACACGTTTTTCACATTTTCTTTGCGTTTTCTAATTAATTTAAACAGTCGATATTTCGTTCGGCATAATTCGTGACCAGTTTAGATTATTGTTTTTTTTTGTAGCATCCCTTTCAAATATCAGATAATAAATAAATATTAAGAATTATTTAATTTCCACCTGAAAATGTATTCCTTGTGTGTCTAGGTGGAAGTGGGTTTTGCAGACCTGCAGAGTTTGTTACATCACATGAGAGTCCAGTTGAGAATGTATATCACGTGACAAAATGTTTGCGCCAGTGCTATGTCATCGGTCTAAGTGTACACGACAAGCAATTTGTAGAGTGGGTACAATAAGAATCAGAAACATGGTCAAAGTTTTTATCGCAGTTTCCCCATAGCAAAGCAATCAAAATTTGAAGCTCTTGCACATTTTTATTACCCTGATTACTAAATCGGTATAACAATACACTCGTAAAAACATTGTTGCAATATCGAAAGAAGTCTTAACTTTCACCCAAAAAAAATGATCCAACAAACCCACTAAATTAGGTTTAAGGCAATAATAAATACTCCTCGAACATTCCACACTGGATTACGTGACAGGAATGCAGTAGAACCTTCCATAAAAATAATCTACTTCATCGATGAATAACAGAAGACCTTAGTCGACGTCTGAGGGCTGCATGAGAAGGAGGTTATCGTTCAGCATGCTAATTCTATAATATGGCAAAGAATAAAGAATTTCTGGAACAAATCAGAAAAGCAAATTTTTTAGTTATATAAAAAATGTTGGGGCCAATGGAAAAATTTCGTCCGCGCTAATAATACCAAAATACCTAAAAATATACAACGGTCACGGCTTCCATCTAAGATTTCAAACATTACGGTTACATATACAGTCCGAAAATACAGTCATGAAGGTGAATGAAGTAAATGAAACTGTTGTTCAGGACAAACGAATGAAAAAAAAAATTAGGGCTGCTCTTAGGAATGAAGGATTCCTCTTCTAACGCACCAAAAAAATCAACGTTGCTCCAACCAATTCGTGTCAAAATTTCAATTCAGCGAATTACTACTCAGAGGGCAAAAATACATGATGTTCTTTTTTCAATTGTTTCGCTGTTGTGCAAATATGGTAAATCAGTTTTTGCCCATGCATTGCATATTATTGTCCCCACCTTAAATGGTATATGAGACGTTGTGATGTAACCATAAGATTGTAATCTCGCTGTCCTGACGTCACAGTACCTAGGTTGTATTTTTTCTTCCATTCTATTCCGGTGCGGATTGCACTTTAAATCTTAATGCCTGACATAACTTTGAAATTGAACGATCGTGAATGAAATATTGAAGTTCAAACGTGACTCCCAAGTTTAATATGGGATGTAGCGCTCTTTTAACTAATAAGGGGCTTTATTTCGGAACAAACTATCTTGTTTTCTCTTTTTAGACATCCTCCAAATATCAACTCCTGAACTTTTTAATTAGAATCGACCTCATTCAGCACTAAAACAAATATTCGGCGGTCGCCCCAAGTGGACGATAACTAACCCCCTTCACATTTACTTGACATTTGTTATCGAGGCGTGAAAAATTTATGGGATAATGAATGTGTTTTCCGCTCAATGTTTTCTTGTCTGTCTTAGTTGTACGCTGTTGATCTCGTTCTAACGCAGCGTTTAAATCCGACTTCGGGTTCTGCTTCCCAAAAATTATTCGAAGATTTACTGTGCACGCTCGGACCACATAATTGCTAAGGTTGGCATCGGTGATAAATTATGCCATTTGATATTAACCACCAGAAATTGAAGCTCCGAAGCCACCGTTCAGACTGCGGAGGGCATCACGCTGGGTGGAGATGGAGGGTCATTTCGGAGAAATTGGTGCCCGCTTTCACCTTCAGCCCAGGTGATTGTTTTCAAACGTGTGCGTGAAAGCCTAACCTGCCGTGTGAAGAGCAAGTTCCTGATGAATTCGTGAACTTTTTCACGTAAAGCAAATAAAGCAAATTTTCTCATGTTATGCAAAGTTTCTCACATTACGCAAAGTTTCGCATACTATGCAAAGTTTCTCATACTACGCAAAGTTTCGCATACTATGCAAAGTTTCTCATACTACGCAAAGTTTTGCATACTATGCAAAGTTTCTCACACTACGCAAAGTTTCCCATACTATGCAAAGTTTCTCATACTACGCAAAGTTTCGCATACTATGCAAAGTTTTCCATAAAAATTAATTCAAAGTTTCTCATGTACAACGGGTCAAATAATGTTCGTAACGTATCAAATGATTTACATCTTTCGGTATTAAACATGTTTCGATAAACCTTGGAGAACTGTGAGTCCTAAATAAGAAAGGGTTAGATCAACCACATTGGGTAATATTTAATGAACGAGAATGTACTGGAAAATGTTCAAACAACAACGAAAGTAAGAAAACCGGGGCATTCAAGTATTTGTAGCATAACATCCAATTATAATGCATTGATACTTGGTGCCCTTTTTAGCTACAACTGCTTGTAGAAGATGTTAGTATGAAGAGATGAGGGTTTTGCTGAAATTCAGAGGTATTTTCTCCCATTCTTCATGGTGAAATTGTTCCAATTCAGCCAGATTTGATGGTTTCATCATTCCAACTTGAATCTTCAACTGTTCCCAAATATTTTCAATTGGGTTAAGATCAGTCGATTGTGAACGCCAATCTAAAACCCTCTTAGACTATCTTACTACGGAGCCACTCTAAAGTATATTTCTACTTTTGTTTAAGGTCGTTATCATTTCGCGTTGATTTAAAGTTATTTTTTTAATTCTATAGGACTCTTCTTGAAGCTCTTATTCGTACATCGAAAATCATTTATGTAACTCGTATGCATATTTATAAGCGGAATATCAAAGAAAACAATTGTTTCTAAAGAAAAGAATAGCTGTTTCAGAAATTATGTAATAAATTTTGATTTTATCGTGGTATTTTCATTCCAATTTCAGTAAACTTCCCCCGTACCATAAGCTTTAGCAATGTATTTTTTTTAAATAAGTTTCTTTTAACAAACAAGACATTGCGTTGACTCGGCAGGGACATTCTTGTACTCCAGAGAAAAGCAGTTCTGTTGAGGCACCTGTAACAACAGAGAATTCGTAACGTTTTTGGAAACTTGAAAACGAAAACCAGATACAGTATATTTGAACTTGCCTATGCCTCACTGAATTTCTTAATCATTAGTCTCTAGTGCAAAATTTAAACCTTGAGGTGCATGTTCTTTCACATCATTTGAGTTACGATGCTTGCAAAACTCCTGCAAAATGAAATGATGCTCTGTTCTTTCACCCCTCCACCCAATGTCGATTGTTGAAACTGACATCAACGAGGAAATCAGGCCTCATTTTCTTGTCGTCTGAGGCAACCGCCTCCTGGTGACGTAGATCTCCCGATGCCACCGATCTCCCGATGCCACCGATCTCCCGATGCCACCAATCTCCTGATGCCACTGATCTCCTGATGCCACTGATCTCCTGATGTCACCGATCTCCTGATGCCACCGATCTCCTGATGTCACCGATCTCCCGATGCCACCGATCTCCTGATGTCACCGATTTTGGCAACAGAATTCGCTAGGGCCCCATGCAGGACTGGACGGGAGGACCTGGCGTCGTTGCAGGCGAAAAGGATGAAACAATTCTCGACTTTGCAAGCCGTCGCTGGCAGCTCTTAGATAATTTCCCCAGAGGTCTGACCCTTGTTCCCCGCCGCCCACGATTGATGGGGACAGGCGGGGGGCTTGAGAATAGAGGGGACAATTCGTGAGTTGTGGTAACAAATTTTGAGTTGCGGAGATAATCATGAGTTTTGTAGACAACGCATGAGTTGCGGTGACAATTCGTGAGTTGTGGTGAAAATTCATGAGTTGTGGAGGCAATTCGTGAGTTGTGTAAATAATGAAATAATTCTTGGGACGATTCATGTTACTTCCAATCAAAAGTATTGCCGCACATATTGGGATTTGTCGATCAGGCATATTGGTTAATTAAGTCGTGTACCACTTCGAAATTTAAAATTATCGAAATCTGCATACATTTCTGAACATTATGAACAATTCCAGTTCCACCGCAGCTCTACATAAATCGGTACAATTTCGTGGTGATATTAACATGTGCAACGATCTCTACGTACATGGTATGGTAAATGTGTTCAAATAAGATTTCGCTGCCAGCGACATATTTTAGAGTTCAATAATAATACAAAATATTAGTAATATTGATTAACGTGAATGTCATTTGTATTATTACTACTAACTACAAACCCCGCTGGAGTCAAATAGAGTTAAATCAGATTCAGACTATGTGAATCTTACTCAAATTCACATAGATGATATCGCTGGGAATGAAACCATGGGATTCACTTGAAATAAGATATTTAAATAATATCACGCATCAGAGTAGATTTTAAACATTTCTTTTCTCTCCTACAATTCTCAAAAACGTGTAACTAAAAAGCCTCATTTCCCAAAAAAGCTTTAGTTCTTGTAATAAGTAAGTCAACAGGTATGTATGTACACACTCAGCGAAATTTAACTCAGCTTCTCGGTGTGTCAGCCTCTTGAGTTAAGTGTTGCAGCGGCCTGTGGCGTGTGAGGGCGTACGTGGGAGTGCGTGGCTATGTAATCCCACGCGGGGTAATTTAAAGCGGCGTAAAGCATCATTTTAGCCTACTCGATTGCTGAATTTGTTCTGAGTTACATTAATGGGTCCTTCACGAGATAGCGACATAAAGCCATATCGACTGGTACAATAAGTACTGAATGGTTATGTTCAGTTTGATTGCACTCGGTGCCGCAGCTACCTAATATTCGCTTTTTTGTTTCAAATTTCTATTTGTTCCCATTCCAAAATCACGGTATGGTTTATTATTCCCGTTATTTACTGAGTGAAAAAGCACACGATAGGAGTTGGTCTGCATATAGATTCATTTGAAAGTCAGACAGAGTAAATTAAATCTTCAGACCAAATAACGTAGACTTACTATGAGTGGGTTGCATTTGACACAGTTGTATGCGTGGTACCGTGAATTGACGCAAAAAAGTATGTCGTAAAATATTTATCTCACCGAAAAGTGTGTCAGTATTGCATAATACGCATTACACAAAAGTGCGTCAAAAATGCGTCGTGTCTCAGTGCTAGAGAAAGTTCTCGTTGACATTTCAGTCTAGAATTTAAAATAAAATTAAGCTCATTACGTCATATTCCTACGCTTCATCTCTCAGCAAGGCTGCGAACGGCTTGTCGTTTTAATTAGCTCTGAGTTATCAACTAATTAGAGTGACCTGTTAATGAGCTATAAACGAAACGCTCTGAACGCTATTTCGACATCGCATTAAATGTTTGTGATATTTTTCGCCAGTGCGATTTTGTAACCGGAGCATTTATAGAACATCATGAATAATTTTGGCCGCCCAAGCGCAGATACTGCCGACCGGATGTTTGATTAATTATCGACGGGGCTCTGGAAAAATTAGATTCGGTTAGTGTTTTTTAAGCAAAGGTAAACGTTACGTTTTGTTTGTGCTTTTGTGAAAGACGTAAGTCTATTTGACCCCATGGTTGCGTTATCGCAGGGACGAAACAAGATGGTTGCGCTATCGCGAAGCTGAAACCAAGTGGTCGCTTTTCTTGTAGAATTGAAAAATGTTACAAAACGCACCATGAAAATTACGTATAATAACGCGAACAGTGCACACGGACTCCGAGCATGATCATCATCAACTTTTTCAGTGAATTTGAGAGCATTTGGAAAAACCTTCATTTTCCATGGGGATTTAATGGTCAAAGTAGTTGGTCAAATCTTCTGCAATGAAGTAATCACAGAAATTCGGACATCAGGTAAAGTTTTGGGTACAGGACTTATCAGGTGACCTTCATTCCATTCGCTCTTTACATGTATATCCATGACGGTTTGATTTTTTTGTTTTTAACTCCGCTTCAAGTCTCAAAAATCACAGGCGAAATATACGTTCGCATCAGACAAAATTAGACTCGTTACTCCATAAACTGTAAACACAGTCACTGCTCACTAGCATTTCGTTGTTATTGTTAGGAGAGTAGTCTGCACCCGTCAGTAAAATTCAAATACCCCATCCTGTCTCTAAATGGATAATCATTCAAGGCAATTATAAAAAATTCGTCTTAAAATTCAGACAGACGAAGTTCGAGCTAAAATTCCTTTCTGCTTGGTTTTTGAACGCTGTACCTGGAGTTTCGGTTTGACAACTCTCTGCGGCCCGACTTTAAAATGTTCATTGAGTGTTTGCTGTTTGATTATTGTTGGTATGAGATAGCTTGATGAGTCTTTCGACTCGAGAATGCATCCTAGAAAATCAGGTGAAGCCCAGACCCTGCAGGGGGAGGTTCTGGAGGCAGAGGCCTCTCTGCCGACCTGGTGAATTATTTCTAAAACTTAACCTCCATCATCTAGATTGTTACATCACGTCATTATCACTGTTCAAACTTCTATTTACATTCATACGCTGTCTAAGACAGAATTACAAATCCTGCAGGATACCGTGATGCTGACAGTGAGCACTATCTGTGAGAATTAAATCCTCTTCTTTTCCGAGTGTGTTACTACACTATCCTCGAGTTAAATAAAGAGTTTAAAAACCCGACAACAACGACAACACGGCGTGAGACATATTGAATAGCTCATATTAGATCAAAAAATTCATGAACAGAACACTTGTGAAATATGAACGATTCAAGGCATCTCCAAGTGATGTATAAATTTGAACTTCCCATCATCGCTTCCAAAATTTCGAGTAAGCCACGTGTATCTGAACAAAATTACTCAGAAAAAAACTTTTTACTCTTATATCTGCGTTGAAATCCCTAAGATGCTAGAGATGTGAAATACTGTTGCCCTGAATCTCTAACACAGGTTTTAAACCTCCTAGAAAGCTAAAGATTAGAAACACAGCATATGTAAATTTTCTATCATCGGTTCTGGTCTCCTTTCATGTTTTGAAAGGGAAATTCGTTCTACCTGAACACCTTAACAGCTGTCATGACCCTATCAAATTATTCAGCAGCGAATAAGCATTACAGGAACCGTTTAACGTCGATTCTGATTCCAATAAATCCTTTTAAAGTGAAATACGCTTTACTCGAACCCTTAACGCCTGTTCTGAACCCACTAAGGTGCTTTGGAGGTGCAGCACAGTAGACCTAAGCCTCCTCATATCGACTCGGGGAAGATCTTCGCTGTACCTCAAGCAACGTTCCAAGACTCTTGCAATGTTCCTAGAGTCAACACCCGTCGCCTTTATTGCTGTTTGCCGTAGCCCTCTCCACAGCTCCACTTCCTCACTTTTTCACGCACCGACGCACTGAAATGAAGGTGTGCTTTCAGGTCGCCCATTGTGCTGTGGACGACATCATCACGGGTTGTGCTGGGCGGTGTGGAGCGCGGTGTGGAGCATGGGCTGTGCTGGACGGTGTGGAGCGCGGTGTGGAGTACGGGCTGTGCTGGACGGTGTGGAGCGCGGTGTGGAGCACGGGCTGTGCTGGACGGTGTGGAGCGCGGTGTAGTCGTTCTTTTTGACCGAGTTTAGGCCTTTGTATCTACCCGGGCTGCAGGTGCGGTCAGGTCCGGAGTGCTTCTTGATGTGCTTGGGTTAGTATCAGAAGAAATGAGATCGTTAATGAGGAATAGTTACTGGAGAACGGGAGTTGTGGAATATTGTCCGGGATTCTAACTTGGATGCAAATTATTTATCTGACTTTTCAACATGGTTGTGGAAACACTTCCAACGATGTCAAATTAGAACTAGAAATAGTGCCGGTAGAAAATAACCGCTGGACTTCAATTTTCGAAATTAGCAATGAAAATATTTTTAGCGATTACACTTAAGAAGCATTTGCAGTCTAGGTCCTGGTAAGTGCTCTGTTAAATAATAAAGTACAATCTCGTACGTCTTCATGACATTTAAAATTACGATGAACAATATCAAACGTTTGTTCTAGCCAACGGCGACGTCCGTAAACTCGCACACAGGGCAGCGCAATTCGAAAATTATTTAGTCACTGTGAGTTCTTTCTAACGATTGAGTCAGTTTGAGTACGAATCTCAAGTTTAAAATGTTCAGCGTTTTACGTGATGAAATTTCTCACGCTTTTTTCAGTCATATCATAAACAAAATGAGTTCTACAACAACAAAAAGTTCGGCTGTATACCGTGGTTTATTTAAAACTTAATTGAACGCCCAGTGTCTAAAATGACCCGTATAACCTGCTAAGGGTCGTCCCTTGGACTTGACCTGCTAGTGGTCGTCCCTTGGACTTGACCTACTAGTGGTCGTTCCTTGTACTTGACCTGCTAATGGTCGTCCATTGGACTTGACCTGCTAATGGTCGTCCCTTGGACTTGACCTGCTAATGGTCGTCCTATAGATTTAATGCAGGTACTGGACAAGGCACACACATGTACTGGACGAGCACGATGAGCATCTAAAGATCAGCATTGCGATCAAGGGCAAGTCTATGTATGTGAAATTATTGACATTATACTGTATGTATATAATTCAGGGTGCCTTGAAACACGGAGACTTTTGAAAAACCTAGTAAAAAATAGAAGGGTTGTTACAATATATCTTGTTAAATTTCTCCAGTCAAGCGGAAATTTTCTTTTATCGGACACTACTAACGGAGAGCTGCGAATGCGGTCGAAAGCTCTAGTGCCGTCAACGTATATTTTAGAAGCGAGGTGTCTCTAAAACCTTCATGATTTTATTTACTTTAAAATTGGCAATGCTTTCGGACATCGAACGCGGCAATTTTCGACCATAAATTTGAGAAGAAAAAATATCTTGGCAGCGTTGATAAAAATTCACCGATCGAGCGATTGTGGTTCAATTTTATCAGGTCCCCTAACACAGCCGCCTCGCGTGCGGGGATTCCAAAGCTCATTACGAAATTGCCTCTCTAATGAGCTGTGCGTATGGAGTCGTCGATTGTTTTGTTAATTTCAAAATGGAGCGATTGTCTCCTTGACAAGGGGATATATTCCTACAAACTCGATGTAACTATTCTTCTCTTCTTCTTTAACTTAATCTATAAGAATCATGGGGCCCATCTTGTAAACGGCACTTAGTTCTCGTCGTTTGCTCTATTTTTATATGATACTAGACTACTCGTGACCCGTTGGGTCAAATAAAATTGATCAAAATCAAACCGTATCCACAAATATATCATATGCAGTTAAGTCGGTATCCACAATACAGGATTAAACGAAGAGTATAAATTTCGAATATCTCAGAGCCGATAGACAAATCCTTTATTCCCGTATCCACTTCACTAACTTGCCCGACTTAAATTCAGCTCTTCTGTGCACGGTTTCAAGCAAGCAATACTACCAGAGTTTCAGTATTATAGAGCTAGGTTCTTACAAAACGTCCTCTCTTGATATTGACTTAATTCGCGTATGGAATCTTGAAATTCACTCAAGCATGCACAATCACTCACATGACGGAACGAAAGTAAAAAATTAACGAGACACTTGTTTCTTTCACAGTTTTCCTTCATTTTCTTTTTATCTCACCTTGAAAAATATTAGCTATGGACCTCTCGATCCTAAGTTAAACAATCGAACCTTATTAAAATGAGCGCAAATTACACCTAAAATACCCACAATTTCCGCGTTAAGGTAACCCGAACCGTCCTTTAACTTATGCCTCCTTAGAGCAGCCGTGCCCGTAGGCCTACTGGAACTACCATTCGAGAAGCGTTTTCTCTTCTAAATTGCCATGCGAAAACCCAGTGGCCAGTTCCCCCGCTGGTGCTCTGCGTAAAACCCACTCTGGGTTGTACATTTAACGGTTACCTGTCCAGAAGCGTTTCTCCGAGACAAATTTCTTGTAGCCCAAAGAGGCCATTCTGTGTGACAGGCCCATGATGAACGTCGGTTACAGCCGTGCTCCAGCCGCCCTCGAGCACTCCCAGCTTGGGACATTTGTGTAATTTTGAAGCTTTGATCATCTTGCTCCTTTGCTTGTTTGTAACCGTGCACACTCTCCCGTGATAACATGGCGCAGAAATTCAAAACTCATCTTCCAGCAACTAAAGAAGGATTTTCCCACTGCATTCGGACTCATTGGGACTAAAGAGAACGAATTGTTTTCGTTGGCTGTGAATATGTGTTTGGGAATAAAGAATAATCCCTAGAGGCTCGAAGGGGACTTTGAAATTAGGACCCAACGGGTTACGAGCGGTCTAGTTATTGAATAAATGAATTATTATTATTAGTTATTAAGCCCCGTGTTAGGCCTCTAGCTCTACTACACCACGCCACCAGACCGATAGCCCGAAAATTGTCTGCTTCTTGAACATGCCGTTCTGGAAAAGAATATTTTTACGTGCACCTCTCGCTGAAATTACTGAAGAATTCGCTACGTGTGTTTTTCGTGAGATGAAAGTCTGCGATGCGGGAGGAGGTGAAATCTTTTCATCTCAATTTCTTCTGTGCGTGAATGAACCCGGTTTTCTCTTAAGTTAAAGGTTTAAGAAGCTGCAGGGAGCTCTAATGTTGCTCTTGACATGCTCCACGTACCTTACACTTCAAAATACTTCACGGTGGAATACGTTACGTCAGCTTAAAGTACGTGTCGTACTGTTGAGAAGCTACAGGGAGCTGAAATGTTTTATTTTAATACGCGACGCCCCTCTCCCCCTCCCCCAGC
>VOMN01056958.1:0-16456 GCA_014899125.1 Orchestia grillus
AAAAAAAAAAAAAAAAAAAAAAAAAAAAAGTGTGGGAGTCGAATTGAGACTCCTAATTGTGAGACTTAATTTGGAGATAGCTACGAAAAGTTAAAATTGGCCAAAATAATTGCGTAATTTTTTAGGCTTATCTCTATAAGCTCAAAGAGTGCAGTTTTGAATTTTGCACGGACAACCTTAATTTTCTGATGCGGAAGTTAGTTCAACTTGTTACGAATGGTGCAGAATGCGACATTTGTAATTTAAATAACTAAATGAGAATTCAGTGACGCAATAAAAATACGAATGATGTTAATACTTTTCACTATGATTTATAATTTGTTAGCTCATCGCCCTGGCCCACTGCAATGTGATGAAAAATCTGCAAAGCTTAAATCACAAATACAAAACTTTGCGGTGCGACACAAATTTAGCTATATACTTCGTCATACATAGAAAAATTGAAAGTCGCATTAGAAGACTAACGATTTGAATAAGAACATACTGCTAGACATGTTACCTCGTACAGAAAATGAAGTATAGATAATTTAGAGTACATAAAGCCGTGTTGCGTTACATTACAATAATTGCCCATATCGTGATTCCTACGAGGTGCTACGAACATTGTCACACCCTAATACCGGTATTTTGAAACAAATTATGGCAAAAGAATCGAGTAGCAAATGATGGTGAGTATGAACGAAGAAGTTTTCATTTTACAAAGATTAAACGCAATTAGGAATCGATGTTTTAAAGTAGAGGCGTATCGCAACAAATCTTTAAAGGTTCTACATTTACAATCTTGGACGACATTAACTAGCATTGCCACGATAGCTCCGCACTCGCGTTGTGAAAGCCAATGTCAATAACCGTTGAGAACATTTACAAGAAAATAAAACATGTATTCTGAGACAGCGGTTTCAAGAAGTTTCTAGAAGTCTTGTTTACTTAATTCAATTGCAATTGTTTTGACTCAAGTTTTACAATACTAAAAACTGAGCTAAGGTGGATGATTTACACCAGTTAAAAAAGGGCAAACTTTTGGCATCCTGAATGCTGCCTCCACTCATCTGTCTATTACTATCTATTTATATACCTTGGAAAATGTTTGCTATACTATATGGACTATAGATGAAAAAAGAAATCATGAGTAAATTAATTTTGATTCACAGTAGTTGATTAAGAACGTTAAAAGATTGAGAATAATGATAATTAGCCAAAGAAGAACTCGTGCGTGTTTGCCCCTGTAGTAGGTAAAAATAATGCATAACTGCTGAACAAACTGTACCTTGTAAGAAAAAAGGTTGAGAATGAGGAGAACTCTTTGGCACGAAGTTCATAATGTCCCAAGTTCACCGGAAAGTCTTCGAGTCGACGCTCCAGGATTCTGTTCACCACTCTTTCGCTCTCTTTTCCTGTTCTCATTCATTAGGACAGTCCGAGGTCTCCCAGCTTGCGGAAGATCACTCACTGCTCCCTGTACTTCAACACGACAAACCATGCTCCAAATTGTGTTCGCAGCTCGTGCAACTCTCACTTGGAAATGTGTGCGATATGGTTTTTGCGCTAGAATAATTGACCCCTCATGCTGATTGAAGAATATCTCAACTTGTGTATGTTACTGCTGCCTAATTAAGTTCCAAGTTATGATATAAAACGTATCTGAAAAAGAAAGAGAACTAACTACCAGAGGCACTTTGATAAAATATTGCAACCCCTCTGTGACTTTTGGCCACCCTGTATTTTCTGCCAAAATGTAATCGGGCTTCGGGTTGCTCGGGTTTTTCCTGGGTTTCTCCCTTTCACTCCTTCCTGTTTAAGCGTCCTTTGAAATATTGATCTTAAAATTTCGTTTCCCTTCATACTGAAATTTTGCGACAACATCCTGCTCGAGGTCTTCGAATTTCTATTAATTTCTCGCAATACTTGTTTTTCCGTTAGGGATGAGAGCTTCTCCTTTCTTCCTTGTCCTGTTAGGTTCTGAGCGGCATTAGACCTTTAGTACTTCTGTAAAATTCGTTGAACAGTTAATACAGGAAGTGAAATTGCTTCGATTTTGATTTTTAGCCAATGCCGCTCTTGCGTGATTCTACATTTTGCAGTCTTAACTTTGTACGACCTTTTTTGTCTTCACAATGTAATCCGAACTACGGCTGAGCTTTACGATTATATGAAGTATTTCACGGATGCCAACGTTAATTAAATAATTAAAATACTCTAAAATGCCCAAGATAACCTGCATTATTAAGTTGAATTCACATACCAATCAAATAGCATTGTTTTGTTACACTAAAGGTGTTTTACAGCAAGTTATTGAGATGGGTACGAAGAAATAAGAATGTGGTTCATTTGCTACATTTTTTCATTATTCTGTAGAAAAGTTATTCCAAACTCTCACTTTGCGTATGATTCTAGAACATTTTTTGACACGTTTGGTATAAATATTGTCAAGTAAAGTAGCTTATTAAAAGATTTATTCCAATAATTTCCAGACTAATACAAAAGTATGAATAATTTTTGGCGTAACTGTACACTCTAGACCCAAAAACAAATTTTAAAGATTTTGGACCACACTCTAGGTGATCAATGATGCGTCCATATTGATGAAACGTGTTCAGCTGATTCAGCACATCGACAACCTCACTTCGATACTCAGACAGAATTGAAAAATCATTTGGGATTTAGAGTTACATACGAGTACATCTAACTTTCTTTGGTCTCGTATTTAATTTTGGAATCTCCTCAAAACGGGAAAAGAAAATTTCTTCATGCCCTGAAATTCCTTTTTTTCGGGAGATGAAGGCTTAGTGTTCTACCTAAATTCAGAAGAAATTGATGATAGAACAGAAGCTACCAGGATACTCAGACTAATGGAGACTGTATACTGATTCAACAAAAACAAGCCTGAAAGCTCTCCTGATGGCCAATGAGAATGAGTTACCATCAGTCCCGGTTGCACACTCTGTGGATATGGAGGAGAAGTAAGAAAACATCAGCAGAATCCTTGATAAAACCAATTATCATGAGCTGACAATGAAAACTTTGAGCTGATTTAAAAGATGTTGCTCTACTTAATCAGGCCTGGAATTAGGTTTCACAAAATTTTGCGGCTTCCAAGGACTACTTTAAGAAGGGAAAGCACTACCTGGCATGTCATGTAAAGGCCACTACATTTATCATCGAAAAATTCTTATTTCACCAAAACATTTTCAAATAAGTTCATAAATGCAACAGAGAATAGTATTGAATAAACACGTATTTCAAAATATTGTCTGTTATGAACACAGAATAACTTTTGCTAAAGTTCCTTTCAACATACCCACAAATTTATCAATATTAACATCATTTAGTCGACATCAATTAAGCATCAGTACTAAATGTTAAACTTATGCCGGAAAATAATTGCGCTACATAGGTCAGTCGTAAACTATTCTCCGTCTATTAAAAATTGAAAGACGACATTGCCTCGTGCAGCAAAACTTGCTTATCAAGACACATTAAAGGAAAATGGTACCTATCATTTAAAGCTGAAAAAAAATCATAACAAAAGATGAGTTTGTTATGGATTGCAAATTCATCACTGACAATGTTTTTCGGTCAAATACGCGTTGACATTATCCACGGAAACATCTAAGAGAACAATTAGCTTACCAAATGCCAATCAAACCGATATGCGATCCTTTTTAATTGATATTTGGAGAAGCTCTTTATCTTACTACATTTTATTCTTTAGGTCATGGAGTTCATTTCAGAGCACATTTGCTAAGTGTCGTCGTAATTTGTATAACTGTTTCAATATCATTGAATTTATTAATAAAAGGCAGAACAACGACCATTCTCTGACAACACACCCAATGCCTGGCCCCCTTGACGAAGCAAAGTTCATATCTCACCAGGTCAAAAGCGTTTTGATGAGGTGTTGTCAGTAGGCCTTTAGATTTTCTTGAACGAAGTCACTCACTTCAGCGCGTTACAGAGGATGCTCTTCGTACTAGGGCAAATATTGTTCTTACTTTTTGTTGACTATCCGAACACATAGGTTGCACAACTTTCCTCATTGGAAGAGAGCAAGGAGACCTCTACACAACCCTCTAATGATGCAGCACTGATCACCAAAACATTAGGGCCAATACAGTTCACAGTCACTTTCGTTAGTTTTCAATAGTTTTCAAAAGCACTGTCATTCATTCTTTTCATTCTTTGGAACTTTCGTACGAAAATACTTGCAAATTTGCATTCATCCATTGAAATTATTAGGTTTTCATAGTTTTTGTGCAATTATTCATCGGGAGAAAATCTCGCATCGATATTATTGTGACTTTTGTCAAGAAATATATCACTTGCTAATCCTCAACTTTTAGGAAATGAGGTGGTAGTTTTACGCTTGGCAAATATGAAGCAGAGAAATTAAAAATGCTTGGCACAGTTGTTCGTCGGATACATTCCCCTGGTAATTTCACCATCGGATGATTTGACGGCAAATGTTTTTCACAAATTAAAAACTTGTAAGGATCTAAAAAAAAATTTTAAGAGAGGGATATTCAGCCAACTTCCTTTGCTTTGTTGACTCATACTTATGTATGTTGAATAAACTGTACTTATTTCAATCATCATAATTTTATTTACAGTTCACAACATCACACTTGTTAGGCTTATTGGTTGAATGCACTTATCAAACGTGAAAAAATTCCAAAATATGCCACAGAAATTGAAACATCACTTCATTTTCACTCCATTTTAAAAGTCAAATATTATTTGCTTTTCAGGAATGAAAATGGTATACGTATGCGAGATCTACGCTATGAAATTTAATTTGCACTATCTCACCAATAACTGTTTAAAATGCGCATAAAGTTCTCTAACTTCTTGAGGGTGACATAGATGGAAAACGCAAGTAGAAACAAAATATTCACAAAATCCAGCGCACAAGACGCTGAGGTAATATCAATGAAGGCTATTTTAAAAGCTAAGCTTCATCAGTTTGTGGTGAAATTTGGAAGATGAAAAAATCCATGCATGAGAGATCTAACTTGCAGATTTTAACTCGAGATAATCTCCGAAATTATTGTTCAACGGGTATAAAATTGCATGCGTTGTTAGAGGAAACAAATCATAAACATTGAGGATTAATGAGCAGGGGTACGTCTAGGAACGAAAGCTAGATCGAAATAGGCCTTCGTTAGGGAAGGCTGAAATGCGCCCATGCACATGCCCTGTCTTTTAGTTGTGCTTGTATACTTCGTATGTGCATGACACAGCCATGCCCTGGAAAACATTGCATCGTACGGAACGTACCTCTGCGAGAAATTTTTATTCTCAGACATAAAAATGTCGCTCACAATCCTCTGATTCGTGAACGAAAATATTTACCTGCAGCCTCCGCATATCAAACGTGGATTGATGCAACAGTTTGTGAAAGCAGTGGACGGAACAGGTGATGCATTTCAATTTTTGAGAACTTAATTTTCTAGTCTTAGTAGGCTAAAATCAAGAAAAGAGTTTTCTTGGGCCTTTTCAAGGTTCGACGTTTAATAAACACCGGAATCGAAAAGAAAAACGGCTTGGCTTGCATTCCAAAACGTGTGTGAGAACTTTTTTAGTAACAATAAAACTAATGATTAAGTCACTCATACCGAGGAATTGTCGTCAGCGTACAGGCCTATGGGGTATAATAAGTCAAAGAGCATCTCCTTCACTCACACCTGGACTTATTTTTTTTAATTTATAAGCATTTTCAGATAAACGCGGGGACTGGTTCCATCAAGACATCTTTAAGTTCGAGAGCGGATCTTCAGGAAGAGGAATGCGTGCATCTTGGCACAGTACCACTTATTTTTGGTTCGAGAAACTTAATTATACCTCAGACCGGGCAAACAAAGAAATGTTACGAACCACAATCAAGGAAATGGTTTCTGTTTTATTTCCCTAGGAGATTTGAAGCATCAGAACTTAAAGACGTCATTTTTACATTTGTCCTCTCAAGAACTGTCATCAGATGAAGTGGAAGCGCTGTCTTATGGCTCGAAGTTTACCTATGAACTATTGAAGTTTAATTACTTTTCACTCTTTTTATCATTTGAATAATTTTACAAAGAAATGTCGAGTGAGGAAATGTTTAGCTGACTGGGTTAACTATGTTCGTTCGACTCACGGGCAATTAACATTTTAAGAATTTTATACATTTTCTTCGAATTCCTCTCCGTTTTTTAGACGAATAACTTGTTGAAAACTTATTTTCGGCAGAGATTTTAACTATAACTAAACAGAAAAAGGGCAACGGTTTAAGTGTTGCTGGACGAGTAATTCTATTTAGGCAAGATGCAACAAATCCTAAGTGATTGTACTAATTTACAGAATGTAATGACAATCTAATTAAATTGGTCTTCAAACTTAAGGATCAGATAAACTCCATCATAGATAACATTTTTAAAGCTATTATTTTGAGCGAACATCAAACGAATTCACTAAGAGCAAGCGGTTCTAAACCAAGTGTTATGAACGATTTGCCTAAATAACATAGAAGGGAAATTCGTGTGAGACCTGTCCTGTCTATGATTATCAAGTGTCCAAATATCTTATCTCACTAATGTCTCCCCTTGCTGGCTACGCTTATTCTGTCAAGGATTCCTCTAGTTTTACAAATGAACTTAGCAGTATAAGCAATAATAATACTTTTTAAGGTTAATTTTGATGTAAATTCTTTTGTTTACTAATATTTCAGAGCGTGAAATCAATTTTCTTGTCTAAATTGTTTTCTGTCGATTCCGTCTTAAGCAATGTGATTACAAAAGCAATGTTCAAAACGTTGCTTGAGCTTCTCACTGAGGAAAATACTTTTACTTTTAATCACAAAATATATCAACATATGCATCCATCTATATCTTTTGCCTACGAAGGGGAACAAAATAATAGCTTTTCCTTTTTAGATGTTCAGGTTATCAAATTGGGAAATACTTTCTGCACTGCTGTTCTCGTATCAGTCAACTTTCACGGGTCTGATCCTTAAATTCCATAGGGTAATCCAACCCGAGTGAAAAATTAGATTTGTCAGCTGCTCGTTTTTTAGAGTGTATAGAATTTTTGTGACTATTTTTTACCAAAAGACTAAATTTTCTAGAAATATTCTTGTAAAAAATTGGCTACCCTCATAACCTTGTTTGTATCATAGTATTTGTAGGAAAACATTAGAAGATATGTACTAACAATTTCCGTGTGTGTGCACTGCCCCGAAGGAATAATTCACTTTAGCGTTCCATAAATTAGTCGAAGATTGAATAGTATGGTAATGAAAGAAGTGTCTAAAAAAACAGTAGATATTAACCTTATTTGGAACTGAAATTTGTTTTGTGTTGCAATTTCACGATTTGAAGTTTTTTCAAGCAAACGGGTACGATTTCATCTTGCACGAGAAGCTATGTTGTCTATTTATATAGTTACAGCTAGTGTACGGCTGTATCTGTACCGTACAGAGACAGCTCATCTCTATACACTCATCAAAGAGCACAAGGGAATCTCTTCTCGTACAGGTTGGCCAATTACAACTCGGCACACAGTAACATTAGAGATCATGGATAATACTACCAATCTGTTCATGCATATAGTTTCAAAATGAAGGCTCAAGCAATGCTATGGAGTTGAAGTTGGCCAATAGCATTTTAACTTGTAAATTAAATTCATCTCTTAATTCCAACAATTCTTCTGTGGAATTGAACAATTTTAAAGTAAATACAGTGAATAGGTTACAGCACCAATATTTAACCTCGTGTTCTACATTTATGTTGCCTTGATTTGTTCTCCAACTCACGTGCCTTTTCATTTTTTGACAGGTTTGCCAGATTTAAGCAGATTTACCGTATACTAGAGTACAATTTTATTATAGACGGGTATATTTCTACATACCTGCCTTGGTGTTGTACTTTTTACTTCAGATAAAGTAGTCGGTATATAATGTAAGGCAGAGGTGAACCACATTTTGATCAAGCCACTTGATCTCCGAGGAGCTAGGAGGATTTCCGCGGAAGGTATTAACGTCGGGGAGGGATCACTAGTATCTGGTGTCTGGTTTAGCCCATTCTTTGGGTAATTTTCACAGCACTTCTAACTTTTGTACACTGTAATCTTTACCCTTTCGATTTGTTCTGTCATTGGGTACTAGGAGGCTTGCTGGCGACCAGTGACGAATGTACTTCTGCATATCTTTATAGCTGCTTCCATATTATCTTTGCAATCTTTTTGCAGGCACTAAATTTTGGAATTCCATCCCTCCAACCATAGAACAAAATACATCATTTAGACCATTTAAGGATAATTATGAGGTCTACCTTCTCTCACTGTATTGAAAGAATATGCTTAAATCTGTGTACATAGAGCTACGAGCATATATGTTCAAATATGTTGTGTGTATGTAGTCCTTTGCTCGATTACTGTCTCATACCGTTCATATAACATGAAAATACTTCCCTTGTTATATAGGAGTATACAAACGTTCGTTAACGTTCGTTAAGTACTGAATCTATGTATGATGGAAAATAAACCACGTGGCCTTCCACGTTTAGTTCGAACTCCGAAGAATGTAAACAGAGTGAGAATGGCAGTTCTTGTTAGTCCGAAACGATCCGCTAGACGACAAGTTCTATCGCTGGGTATGCCACGTCGTTCATTTCATCGCATCTTACATAATGATCTTAAATTTCATCCGAAGAAAATAATGATTGTCTAGCACCGATGTGGAATATATTTTGTGTAGCGCAGAGAATTTTGTCGCACAATGGACAGAATTCTACGAAATATGAAGATGCCCCAGTATTCAGAAGTGATGATGCACTTTATTATCTAAGGCGTTACGTTGATGTTAAAACTTTTGGGTTCTGGGCGTCGGAGAACCCACACGAACTTTACCAAAAACCTCTCTACAGCTCAAAAGTACCAGGGTAGTGTGGCATCTTTAAGATGGAGATTGTTGGACCTTGCTTATCTGAAGAGGCAGGAACCTCATTTACTATGACATAAGGGCGCTTCTTAAAAATGTTAAACAACTTTCTTCATCCAGAACTTGAAAGGTGCAGAGTGAACATGGGAGAAATATGGTTCCAACAGGACGGTGCCGTAGCTCACACAGCAAAGGCATTCATGGATGTAACTCGACAAATATTCCCAGGACATGTCATTTCAAAATTTGGTGATGTTCATTGGCCCCCTCGCTAACCCGATCTGTCGATATATGACTTTTTCTCGTTGGGCTACGTGAAATCGAGAGTATACATGAAAAAGCCCTGCACAATCAATGCCCTAAAAATCTCCGTTCGTCAAGAAATTGAAACTGTGCCGATTAAAATGTTGGACAGATCTATGCGTAACTTTCGAGAGAGGATCCAAATTTATGTGCGGCGAGAAAGACGTCATCTCCAAGACATTTTTTTCGAATCTAATTGGACTATGCAAGTTTTAAAAATGCAATGTAATTACTTTTACTGAATGGATGTTTTTTATCTTTTTAATCGAACCAGATTTCAGCTATTCAATGTTGAAAAAACATGTGTTTCCTCACTTCCACCCTATATTACCTTATGTGAGCACCCACGTATCCTTAACGGAAAAAAGGTAAACAGATTGAACAAATCATCAGCAGGAAAGGAAAGGTTTCCGAGCTGTTTCAGTAACTGAACGTAAGGTACGTGCTTGTACCTTACGGATTGTAGAAGAGGCTAATATTTGAGTAACACGTGCAATTTCTACATTACTTTACTTTACGTTCAAGAGGCACCGGCAAAGTGGGTGCAAGTGACCGACTGTATGTGACAGGAGGTTGAAACGCCAGTTACCTGAAGTGATAATCGTATGTTGACATTCTCTATATAGTTCCATAATCTTCTGTAAATGAGATGACATGCGTGAAAAAGAGGTATATGGAATATGAGACAAGTGAGGAATTACTATGAAGATAAAGAAAAATCATGAATGATGTGAACATAATATCCTGAAACTATGTAAAACTAAATCTGCCTCGAGAGGACCAGAAAATTTTTCGTAAAGGGCCGTTGAATTTTCAAGCACCAGTCATACACTTTCGGTGGGTATTAAAAAACAATGCCTGAGTATGAAAAATTACCCTGATTGAATTACGTTTTGCTGATATGCACGGTCAAATAATATAGACCTTCTGCACAATTTATAGTATTGTCGGAGTTGTGCAGATGATACATGTTTCATTTGAATTTGTTTCAGTTTTATTTCATACAGACCCATAGAAGTAAGAAATGCATTGGCAAAAAGGTACAAAATAACATTATAGACTCGCTGACTCGTACAGCTTCAGCCAAAATTGGAAAAAATCTGACGCGACATTGCGGGAACCTGGCGTGCAGCTGTTCAAAATTTGTTAACGCACCATGCTGATCGAGGCGGAGATGATGTCGATACTAGGGACAGCAGATGACGCAATCCCAAAGTAGTGCCTCAAAGGACTAACTTGATTTCGCACCCGTGCGTCGGCTCTACGATCAATTGAGAAAATCTCCGCCTCGATATTGATATGGTTCAGGTGGATTAGGGAGAAGCGACGGAGCTGCTGGATGTCGAGAATGTTTTGAAAGTAGAGCTTTGCAGTATCCAGTACATCCCTTATCAAATTTCTTGAATGGCTTAAAAAGCACTGAATTAATGTATAAAACTAATGTTGTATGTGCGCTTAAATGAACAAATGCTTTCTTTCAGCTTCGATTTAATAGAAGTAGAAAAAGTACGATTTGCATTCATTAAATATTCCACATTATTACATGTAAAAGTGTCGTTTTTGCTTACTTCGTGTGACGTGTTGCAATAGTTGAAATATCAAAGCACGGAAAATTTTTGCAGCGTTGGTTGTAGAAACGGAATGAAGGTCTCTGTTTAACGTAATTTGTACGGCGGAAAATGGCATTCAGGACAGTTTATAGATTTTATTTCGTAAGTACATGAAAAATCCTATGGCGCAAGACCAGATAAATATAAATTTAGCGAAGCGTCTAATAACTTCCTCGAAATAGAAAAAATCGCCTAAATTGGAAGGAGGACTGACAACCACCTGAGAAAACAGGTCAGGCAGTGCCGTATCCTTCTGCAATCCCCGATATACACTTCGTTCAATGAAGAGTAATTCTTGAAACCTAACAAAATCTGGTAGATATAAACAAGGTGAATTAATTTTTTATGGCTTATAGTTCAAACACGTAAGTAAAATTTTCGAAAAATATTTAACCTCAACCAATCCTGCGTTACTTAGAAAGTTACCAATTACCTGTTTGAGTAAATCAGTTATCAATTAAAACAGTTATGGTAAATCATTTACCATTTAAATCAGTTATGGTAAATCATATAAGAATTAAATCAGTTATAGCACATCATTTTTTAATTATTAACAACAGCTTTTTATCTTTACAGTATTTGCAGGTCGTGAAGCTAATTCTCACTCATCAACAGCCACATGCAGTCACTGACATCCGCACGTATAACGTGAAGGGTGACTTACGCAGCTACAATTGAAAATGAATCACTGTCTCATGTCCGAGGTCCACTTGTCCGCGCTGCGCAACCAGCCTTCACCAGCGCTGCTACTCCCTGAGGGCCGGGCGTTGGGGTCTATTCGATCATGATCGAGTCCAGGGAAATGATCTTCGGCAGATAGTCGGTAACGGGAACATTCGACTACTGGGTGAGCGAAGAAGGTCTACATGCTGCAAGCGGATAGTTCAAAAGAGAGTCATCTCTTGTTAGACGCCAAGACTAAGTACGCTTCACCCGTGCAGTCTACTCCGGAACTGTCGTCCCATCGCTTCCAGATGGCCTTATTGACATCTATTGCATTCTGTGTCACTATAGATCTTTGGTGAATGCAGCATTAAAATAAAAACGCTCATCACACCCACATTAGTCAGTTGAATGTTCAGTGACTAGTAAAATTGTTTTAAAGATTTTGTATTATTAAACATTCAAATTTACTGGCGAGTACTTATCCTACACTGTTTTCAAGAAAAAAAACTTTCTACTTACGCAACAGGAAAACTATATCGTAGTTCTGAGAAGGGCTCATTGCACTTCCGCTAAGCACTACACCACACTCATTGCGCTTCCAATTGGTGTATGATGTCTTAGCGACGGGCAGCTATTAAATGTACAATTTGAAGGACATATAAAGTGACTGGATACCACGCTGAAAATATTCTGCAATTCAATATTATATTTTACTAGCAAACTGTCGTCTCCTTCTGGTATTAAGTTCCTTACTCACTGAAGACTTCAAGCTTCCTTCAGAATTACGAGTGTCATTGAACTAATTTCATTAGAATGCGCGCTGGCAGTCAGAAACCGTCTGCATCTAACCGTCTCCATGACCTTATTAACATAATACACGTTGGAGTTTTAGAAATTAGTGTCAGTATTAGCTAAGAACGCCTGTTTTATTTCTCTATCGATTAAAGTTTTCCATTTATTAATAAACGATGAATGAAAAGGCTGCTCAACGGATTTTTTTTACCTATGAATTGGGCTACGAAGATGAGTGCGGATTTGGCTCACAGAAATTTAATTCCAGTAAAGCCACGACGAGTATCGATATGTTTCAAATATTATAATAGCATCGCAAGTTTGTGGCGTAAGTTAATTCATATTCCAGTAGAAACCTATTTGTTAGATGCCGATATTAGCCAGCATTCAACTACATAATATTGAAACCAAATTTTGTCCCTGCTGCGACTAAGGGGCTTAATTAGGCGTATAGCTAAGAGAGCGTGCAATTCAGAGCTTTAATTAAATCAGCAAATCAGATCCTGCTTTTGTCACTGTGCTTTTATTCGCTGTACTGCAATCATAACAGAGGAGTGGGAAATATCGCGATTTTCTATGGCTTGTGACTTAGCAGGCTTACGAAACACATTTCTTAGAGTCCCTTTTGTAAGAAGTTTTTATCAGTGATAGATGAAGTATATCGGAAACCGAATGGGCTTTCTGTGCCTGCTTCATTTTCAAGAATTTTTCGGATATGGGTAGGCTTGCAGTAAGGGAACTACAGTACGTACGAATGGGAAAATTAAATATTCAATTGAATCTTACGCAATCAAGGGAATTCTCAACTGTTCATTTGATCAATCAAAATAAAAAATTCCAAGGTTGAAGCATGTTCGTATACCAATTAAGTTCATATTTAACAGACATTGAATACCACTAACTTGTTATAGTCTAAATTCACCTTGATAATGAGTTTCTTTAGAAATTACATACTGTTCTTTATTTATTTTTCATGTTGCACTGGTTAACGTGTAAGCCTCGCAGGTGGGATATTAAGGTTCGACTCCCGGTTCAGGCACTGATTTTCACGCAATCTCGAAGTGCTTCCGTAGGAAAAGGAAACTTAAATCTTACTTTCCTCACACCACTCAAGCGTCAGTAGTTATACCGTATTGAAAACCCCACAGTAAACCGTGTTGGAATTAACAAATGTACAGGGTACCCATAAAGTCTCTTTACCATTTCAAAAAATTGTATTTAAAATTTTTTAAATTTTGCAATTCACCAGAACCTCTATTCATGTTCTTTCCATTATATTCTGTTTTTTATTGAAATCTTTAATCACATTTTGAATTTGTGTGGTTCAGGGATCTTGTCTGTGAAAGAGGTGCTGTTGAACGAACATCTAAAAAATGATTACCGCTCATGAGAAGGCGCAATGTGCCTCATAGTTTATTGCAACAAAATCGGATAGGTCGACTCAGCGAAACTACAGAACTGCATCGCATTGTTCAGAAGCATTCTACATCGTATAATACTGTTTCACGTGAGACAATATCCGGTGACTGACCATTTCCATAAAATTAATTCACATTGTGAGATTCAATAGACTATCGACGAAATCGATCCCAAACACTGGCCGTTTTTTGGCTAAGTCGCCGATGTAATATTTTTTGTGTGACCTTTTATACTTGCTCTTCGAAAATCTGTAAATTGTTTATTCGCAATTTTTTTAGCGTTTCTCGCAAAGTTCACTGGAGCGCTCCCTAAGACCGTTTTAAAAACCGCATTTCGCTGTCGAGGCGGCTAACACAGTTCGAGGGAAAGTCTGCGTCCCACCTCTAGAACTCTCCAGCGACTACGTATAAATCCTGCATTAAAAACGCTCCGCTCGGTCGCATTTATCTGACCAGAACTACTGTCTAGTCAATCTTCAAGTTATGACATATTTGAACATATGATTTAATTTGTGTTCAAAATGTGTTATTCCAGTTTATCGAAATACCAGGAACTTAAATTTTTAAACACAATTCAAATCATGCATTCAACAAGTACGTCACATCTCGAGGACTGCCTGCGGAGTTTCTTGTTGTTCTTAGCAGATAAAGATGATCTTAGCAATTTGTTTCTTCACGTAACGTACTGTTATGCATTGAATTACGTAATGTAATAAAAGGCACAACAAATGAATCACTAGGCTTAGAACCTGGAAATTGACTACCAATTAAAATCTTGTTCTCCCACTTTCTTCTCTTTTAGTAGAACTTTCGCAAATTGGTCCCGAAAAATCTCGTACCTCATTCCAATACAGTATTGTTCATATTATTTTTGGCAGAACATCGTACATAGTAAAATACTCGTATTATAACCCGTTATTTTCAGATATTTAATTCAAATGAAACATAATTTCGTTTCCTGATACTGAAATAGGTTTACAGTTAATAATAAGTTGAAGACCAAAACAGTTCTAAAAATTTTGAGCGGTACTCTTTTAGAATCTCGATGCAAGAAAAATACCAATTAGCTTTAACATAAGTAATCAGATTTAGATATATTCAATACAGAGAATTTTGACGGAATGAGATATGTAAGCAGATTCCCTCACAATACGTTACCTAATAAATATATTGTTGGGATAATTGAACAATAATTTGTGATGCGGTAACGTACCACAATGATATTGTAAATCGATGGCTAAATTCTACGCTAAACAGCGATATCTAGCATCAGCTCTGCTGCATTTGTGAAGGCAGTTGTCACCCAAACTGCCGAGCATTTAAACATATTGCTAGCTTACCTTGTCACCAAAAGAACACATACAACCAGTGATGGGCATTATCGGCGATGAATTATCGATCGATAATTGATAATTTTTTATCGTAATCGTTATCGATTTGTAAATCTCAGATTTATCGATCATCGAAATCGATTTGTGCTATTTTATCGGTAAATCGGTAATTATATCGATAATCCATAATTTTTCATGTTCTTCTCATTGCAAACAACAAATAATACTAATACAATGATGTTAAAAGTTCTNAACGGTCTCAAAACGGCGCCGGAAGCAAGTACTCTGGTACAGGCTGCCCTGTCACTAGGAGACACTGAGACGCGACGTCCCATTCTTCCGTGCCTCGCTATCCCTCTTACGGCCCTCCGGGCTATTCGAACCCTCATCATTGACTATTTTACGGGGAAATATTTTAAGGAAATTATAATGAAGTGAATAGGAATCTTATATGTTTGTAATGTTAAGCTTCAAACTTTCTACAAAACGTGCAAATTCAGGGATCAAAAGGAGACTAGCATTTACAATTACTGAAGGTACCAGTGCTACCAACTCCAACTACCAGTGTCAACAAATANGCTACCAACTCCAACTACCAGTGCCAACAAATACATGTCTTGTTGGTGAAACTAGTATTTTGCGTTAAAAAAATTTTATTACATCAACTAACAATAAAATTAATGGGTCTGACCGGTAAATCTTCTCCTACACTATTTAAAAGCCATAAAATAAAGGCAAGTAAAAACATACTAGTTTCAATTTAAAAGTTCTCTTTCTCTAGAGCCCCGAGCCAGACACCGCTCATCTTCAGTAGACTGCAAAAGAGGAACTATTTACCCACAAGCAATCGTATGACCACACTAGACTAGAATGGTACACGATTGCACAAGTTACTAGAGAACCCCGCCTAACCCAAAATGTCCAATAGCCCAGAGGTACAACAACCATTCAATGTGGGCCCGCGGCAGCGAATTAAAATGCCTTCCCATAACCCAAGATCAGCAGAGCTACATTTGGCTAAAATGCCGAAACTATCTCGATCTACAGGACGGTCACAAGTGCATGAATGGTCCCGAATATTACTGCGAGGTGGACCGGCTATGGGTCGACCAGTACGAGCAGACACACCCCTACGCTCAGCAATGCGCGCATGGAGGTGACGCGTCATCTCCCCACAATAGGTAGAACTAAACTTGATTTTTTCGCAACCTGAACTAAAGATGATTTTTTGCAATTTGAACTAAAGATGATTTTTCGCAATAGATTCACCGTTGGCAGTTTATATAGAGCGAAAGACCGTACTTCCACTATGATGCTTAGGAATGTCGTTTACTGGAATAAGTGTAGCCAGTGTGAGGCTACCAATTGTGGGGAGATGACACGTCACCTCCATACGCGCATTGCTGAGCATAGGGGTGTGTCTGCTCG
>VOMN01056959.1:0-10037 GCA_014899125.1 Orchestia grillus
AATGGCTGAGAAGTTTTCTTTTGTAGTTAGACAAAATGAAAACCGGTTTAAACCAGTCAACCCTAAAATAACTCACAAAATCGCTAATATGAAGAAAACGATGAAGAAAATGGAAAAATGTCTCGAGTAAATGTTGTTCCTCTGTCGATTTTACATCTATGGTGCGAATTTCATCCGAATTGCAAAACATTTTTTTAAAATCAGGAGTGGTCTCCTGGTAGACAGAACCTTTTTTGTGCTCTATTACATAGTAATCAGAGCTCTTTCTGTCGATACTTTTACTGGGAACTCAGAAAATTGAAGATTCCCTCGGATGTAGGTGAGGGGCTTATGTTATAGATGCAATCAAAGAACGTCCTAGAAGAAAATATACAATTTATGATTTACTCTATTATCGCTGAGGGCCAAACCAACAAAATGAGCCTGTACTTCAAATTTACTGAGATAAAAATCAAAATCAGTCGAAGTGGTCGGTTTTGGATACAACACTGTTCTCGAGCGTCATTAAAAAAACAGCTTAGCAACCGAATGAATCATAAATAATATCAGAGTTTAAAATAACGTAATTGATCTTAAATTTGAATATTCATCATCTGTTTGCGAGAAATAAGGCAAATGTGCAAATTTCCGAAGTAATATTCTCAAATTTTTGAATAAAAAACACTTTTGTAGGAGTGTAATGCCAAACTCTCTCACATTAAACATCTCGTTAAATACGTAAAAAATTTCTAAATCATTTATTGATACCTCCGAAGCTCGAATAAATCTTGAGTTTTTGCTTCAGAGCAGAAACCTGGCTTTGGTGTCCCCAATGCGGCGGCACCTCATATTTTCTATGCTACTCACTGTCGAATGGGAGTCCACCCTGGAATGACAAAAAAACACTAATTACGATTTAATAGAATTTTGTGTCTGAAAAATAAGGCACCTCAAATGAAATGCATCATTAAAATTGTGAAGGTCTATAAGATGAAATAAAAAAGAAGATTTGTAAAAATCATCATCACTAACTTTAGCTGATGTAACTTTTTTTATTTTTGTTCTCAATGCCCGCAAGATTTACTGCCTGTTGGAAATAATTTCAGCTCCCTTTAAAATACTATATAACTCGAATTAAAACACTGCAACCACAACGAAATTCTGAATATACACCTATCTTAGTTCATGAATTTTGCTTTGAGTAATTTATATTCAAAACAAATATGGTCATGGCATTTATTTATAATTTTTGCAGATACCTATACACTTCAGTGTGCTTCTACGTTATTTGATTGATAATTTATATTTTAGTATTGAACTACAATAATATATTGAATCAGGTAGTCACCCAGTTTAATATCGCAACCCTGGCCTTACCGCCAAGGTGACGAGGCTTCCCAGCAGCAGCAGCTGGGTCTGGAAAAAAAGCAAAATGGTTGAAGTCGGAGGTCTCTGTACACAGTGACCCTTTCGAGTCGGCCTTCGTGTCATTGATTCGTGAGAATTAATTTAAACTTTTTATTTTTTTAGGGAAATAAATTAGAGATTTAACTTGAAAATAGTGCTACTAAATGTATTTATTTATTTTCATGGCAATTGAACTCTGGTATCTAAGCAAACATTTCAACTCTAGTTCACGCACACATAAACTCCAGTAAACCACGATAAACTTCCCGGATATGTATGACTCAGGACACTCAAAAAGGCTTATTGCAGGCGTGATGGTTTCAAATTAGACATGCGGAAGTGCAATTGATCTTAGATAGCATTTTCTGGAGACAAGTGGACACTTGAGCAAAACTTCCCCTGGCGTCGTAATTTTGTTGACAAAAATCTGTTGTGAGCCTCAAAAACGCTTGGAAAAGGTTTTTTATCAATGAGAGCACTTGACTTTAGAAGGTTGTGCCAGTGGATCCCCTGCGGGAATTACTGTTGTCTATATAAAAAAGACTCTAATGTTCAAGTATCATTATTTTAGCCCAATTTAAAATCTATGACCGACATGTTTTGATTTTCAATCTTCGGCAAACACGAAATAAAATACTGAAGAAAGCGCCGCGCTAGAGATTTCATGAGCCTTGATAAAGCGTAATTATAGCTAAGTATATAATCAGCGCTGGATAAAATCAGTTTTGTGCAAACGATGAAACTAATTGTTTGAGCCCTCCTCAGCTTACATCAATTCAAAAATACCTCATCCTAATATTAATATGACGAAAAATGATCATTAAGGAAAAGAATATCGAACTTTTCAAAAACGCACATCTAGCTCTCAGCTGTAACGAGAGGAACAAATAATTTTAATTTTTTTGTCTATTACTAGAAAAACTATTACTGCACTTGCGAACAGATTTATCATGACTTTGAACACTGCGTCAAAGTCATGAAACAGAAATTATTTGTTAAATGGACATCGGGTGATGCAGGTGTCGTTCTTTGGTGCGTAACCCCTTTGTGTTTTGCTTGGGAGGGCAAGTCTGACATCTTCACTCTCGCAGCTCAAAACTTTTCTGTATCAGTGCGATGGCCTTCCCATTCACAGAATATTCATTTTCCTGTGGTTATTGTTTGGTTGAGTCTGCACCCAGGATACGAGAACGGGAATCGCGGAGGATTTTGACGCAGCAACAGCTAGGAATGTTGCACACTGCATGTTGTGAGCCCCAATGTGAATTTTAAGTCTCATGAATTGAGTGTCTTGGTTGACTGGGAAACAAAATTACGCACTTCTGTGTACATTTTCATGCGATGATATTCACAGCAAATTTATTTTCATCATTTCGCTCAGACCTTTACGATTGGTAGTTAAAATTCTTCCACAGTACTCAAACATTGACATAAGCAACGTAATAAACATTACTTATGAACAAAATTTTGATATTTATTAGACATACTTGTACGTTAGAAATACGTCAAAATAACTTGACTTCCATTGAGCATTTCAAATTATGACGAACACAACAATTATGCATTTACCGCGCATTGCTCCGCAATCTTTACCTTCATCGCGGCAGGAGAGCACACCAAATACAGCCAAAAAGGTTGCCTCGAGATCGTCCCCTCAAAAGTTCAAAATAAATAGCACGTTCGACTGTAGGTTCCAAGGACCAGCTCAGTGCAAGTCCAACCGCAAAATGAGTTGCGGGACCAGAACCTGAGGCTGTATTTCGCTACCCAGCAGCGAGACAGGTGTGACATGGCTGTCAAAGCTCTGCAACTGTTGTGCATGCAGAACTACATGAATGTGTCCTTCATTGTTCTCATTTGTAAAATTCCAGAAAATGCTGATGTTGTTCACCAGAAAGGAGATTTTTGTTATATGTTAGACTAAATAAAAGTCCAATACTCCCTCCACGTGTAAATCTTAGGCTTTATTTTCATAAAAGTCATAGTGAATTCATCACTAGAGTTAAGATATTCCTTTGTACAAAAATTGAGGCGTTGGTTATAGGTATTTTGTGCAATTAAGCTGTAGGTGAATGATAACGTTGTGTTGCTTACAGGTACATTTTTTTCACTACCTGGTCATAATGTTCATTATAGAAATGTAATAACAAATAAGTTCTTTCACAATTTTCATCATCTGGATATCACGAATATGAGCTCAGCGTAAAATATTTTGATGACATTCAAAAAGATGGTTATCCTTTCTATTCACTTAACTCACAACATCATTTTGTAAATGAGTATCTATCACTTTTTATGAGCTAAATGCAATGTTCTGACTTGTCAAAATCAACAACATTGTCATGGATTTATTAATTAATAATTGAAATCTCGGGCTACAGATCTCATTCTGTGCCACGTCCACAAAATTCACCTGCACTTATGTAGTATGTTATAATCAAACGAGTTACACGGCCTGGTTACACGGCCTAGTCGACTTCCTGAATTGTGAAGCATAGTGTTTGACTTTCACAAAATTCATCCATCCACTCTCAGTTTTGTGTTTAAATAAGTGAGTTTTATGTTTTAATTACAAACAATTTAAGCGATTCGCCCAAGGTTTTCGATAATAGCTTCCGTTTGATGAATATCATCACAATTCCTTGTAACTTAACTCGAAAAAATATATTGTTCCTTGGCGATTGCCTGAAATTGTTCAGCCCCGATAAGCTCAGGCGTTTGGCGTCGCTTGTGTTGTATTTCTATTCATTTTGTGGAAGACAATTTCACTACAAAAGCATGTTAGTCCTTAGGTGCCAAGACCCATGTTGCTGTACCGTAATTCGACAGAAGTGTCGAACACCAGCTCTCTAAATCCATTTTCTCCACTAACAACACTGCCTTTCAGGGCCAAAAGAATCAAATAGTCTGCAGTCAGCGTTCAAATTCCTCAAACCTGAACTTACGAACTAGTGAGCCACGATCTCAAGAAGTTAGTGACTCCCCTTGAGCCGGTGAATGTTGTTTTTCTATTGTTTAAGACAATTTCAAAATTATTTACTCATTCTGGTATAAAATTGTGATTTGAAGAGTAGGTGACCTTGAGTATTTTCTTCGCTGTTTAAGTTTCAAAACTGCTGCAAATTTCATACGCCATTACCAATTTTAGTTGAATTTTTGTAAATTATAAATGCATATGTGTTATGAAATAATCAGTAACAATATCCCTTTAATTTCAACCATTTATGAGCGATGTTGAAAACCAGCCTGAATATAAAATCATTTTTATATTCGTTATAATTAGAATTTTTTATTGTAAAGTGCAGTGATGAAGTAAACCGATTCAAAACACAGAAATCAATCACTTATGAAATTGAACAATTCACGCACTTCTAGACTTCTAATCTGCCTTTTACCGTCCACCAAATTTTTGCAAATCAGTAGCATTTTTTCAAGCTCATGTTATTTCCTAAGTTTTGAAGAACATGTGTGGAAAACTACAGTTGGAAATTGAGCAATGACATGCATCTACATTAATAAACAGTATTCTGAGTCTATTGGTATCGCTTTCGGAAAAAGTTTTTATCGTTTCTTCAAAACAAAAAATTCGTACAAAATATATCTAACCTTCCCATCTTACAAGCGATCAAAAATTTACCGGATGAAAAACGGCTTTAAATTTTCGTCTTTTAAAAATATTTGCCAAAGTCACACGATAATGAGAATCTAGAATCACGTTTAATATTAAGTACTTAACTTTTTGTTCCATTCAACGTCCCTATGCGTGCAAATTCTATTCGAATTTACATAAATTTGAACTCAGAGAAAGTTTAAAAATACTTTGTTCGAATCTAGACAGCCACCAAGTTCATTTTCCCTAACTCGTCAATGGAAATGAACTCTCCAGACGCTGAATTACGAAAGTCCGGAGCATGGCTGAGACTGTACAATACGAATGACGTAAATTTTCATGATGATTTAACATAACAACTAAATTTTCAAAAAAATCATGTCATGAGAATTTGAGCAGGAATTGAGACAGTGCTTCTCCATGTCGGTTTTTAAACTCTAAGAAAAACTGGAGCAAGATAGAGCATATTTTTTACTAAAATGATGCCTATAGATGTTAAACGAAGAAAGTTCAGTTTCAAGGGATCCCCAAAGACACTTTGTTTTACAGCTCGCTACAGGCACCGATACAGTACCAGGTGCTTGAGATAAGAAACCAGCTGTTCAAATGCAGCTCGAGATGACGTGGGTGGCTGCTGCCAAATTTCAGTATTGGATCTTTGCTTTATTTTTAAGACAACCTGATGACTTTCTTACTGTCAGGCAACACTCGGACCTTGATGTCCTCGTGAGTCCTCTGCTCTAGGCAGCTTGTGGCTCTTGTAAAGCTGCAGCTCTCAGTGAACGTTTACTTAAATTATGTTGTTTTGTTCACAGATGAAGCAGGAAAGAATGACCCTCAGGAATTCGCCAGCAATCTCCACGCCTTATTTTACTACGTAATCTTGGGTAACTTTGACTTTGCTGAACACTGAAGGTTTTAAACTCTTATAGCTTAAAAATCCTCCTTTGCGTGTATCATTGCAGATTCTTGATAAAAAAAACACTGAGTAATCGCAATAGCGAGGCACTAATTTTAAAGGGTCCTTATTTTATACTGGTCATTATTTTGAAGCGATTCCCCGTGAAAAAAATGTACTTGAGTACTTTTTGCGTGAAAATTTGTCTTTCAATTTATCCTATAAATGACATTGTAATACTTGAACTTGTTGAAGTATAGCAGCGTTAAAATTTACGATGATTAATGCGTGAAATATCTAATGAATTTTACTTTGAATTTACACTGTAATGTTTTGCAAAATAACACATATTCTAACACGTCTGATTTATGCCAAACGGCATTTTTCTGGTCCACACTGCATCGTATCATCCCCGCACTCCCATTTGTTTGAAACAGAGTTAGGTGGTAAATATATGTAGGTAAGCTTAAAATCTTTGTCGCATTAAGCCATTATTCTCTATATGGTATTCCAACTAAAGAGATCGCGCTGGACGAGACCAAGTCATATTTAACGGCACTTAAAAACTACACTTAGGCCTGTCCCACACACCTGTTCGTAGGTTTCACAGCTTGCTTCCCACGAAATCTACGCGTAGACAGAAAATACCATAAGCTAAAATGTACATAATAGCGCAGCTGTGCGCTGGAGATAATATTTACGTCATGTACAGCTGCGCTACCAATAGTTGCAGATTTAGCTGCCCACGCTAAGGTAGCAAAGTTCTCTCGTACACGCCCGAGAGCGCTATTTCTGGTTTTTGCAAATTGCTGGTGACAGTAATAACGAAAACTGGTAGACATTTAAAAAAAACTGACTCTGATCGAACTATATCATTATATAATAAAAGCTCTTCCAGGCATTTCAGTGTTATTTCGCAAACTCCTTCTATTGTTGAACAATAAAAGATGTTCAATAACCTCACGAAAGTATTGCTTTTCTATTACTCTCGTAATAAATTTATTTCTGGTATTATGCTGAGGAGAGGTGAATTTGAACATTCATTGACGTGACCACAAAAAAGTTTTATCGTCTGAGATGATTTTGAGTCAGAGATTCATGAAATTTAACTCTAATGGAACTTATCACTCGTGATGGAAATCTTCGTGATGAAAGGCGTTCAACTTGTCTTGCCTATTAATTCATTTCCCCGAGCAAGCTAAGCTTCTTGCAAACTATTCAACTAGCATTGCAGTAGATGAGGTTCTTTTTTCCGCTGCGCAGTTGACTTTCTCTGTCTTGTTCCTTTTACTTCGACGAATACATCGAGCTTAGTCTTCTCATAAGCCTAAAAAATATAGAATTGCACATACTATCACAATTCTCACATATTTCATTTTCTTCATGAGCATCTAATGCCTACGACTCACTTGGACAGTCGTACCCACCCCGTGCGACGTTCATATTTTAAGTTCATTCGATCCAGCAAATGAGTTCATCATGAATGAACCACAATGAAGATAAAATGCTTTTCGACATTTTCTGCATACCAAACGGTTATATTATACTTGTACAAATGTACAGCATAATTAAATTTCTTTTTTAGTTTATTTTTACCGGGAAAAAACTTTTAATTCAAGAAAGAAGGCCCGCGATTAAATGGCACGTAATGAATAGGAGATAAAGTAACAATTAATTTTAATTCGCTATGATGCTTAATTCGCTGACAAAGTATTCCTCTGTTCATAAGTTTTTTTCCTTTATTTGTTTCTTCCCAGTGCAAGAAAGAGCTCATCAAATGCAACTCGGGCCTAAAATAAATCAAGTGTCGGTTTGGGAGCAACTCCGCGTTTAGCACTCGACGGTCAATTGACTTAGTCTAATTTTTAAAACTAATCCCTTCATTTCTATCAGAGTTCTTTCACCGACAGATATATACATTGAAATAAAAAAAATTCTGATTTAAGGTAAACAATCAGGATTGCCTCGCCTAATGTGCAAAAATTCACACTTTTCGAGGAGCTTAACTGAACTTATTCTTGTGGCCGAAAATAATTTTAATTGGTGGAAGTAAAGAATTTTTCTTCAAAGGAGACCAAACCAGTATCTCTACGGTTAATTTTCACTAGTGAAACTTTAAGAATTTTGACACTGTTTTGTTGCACACCCTGTAAAGTCATCGTGTGAGTCGGGATGAACAAACCACTATAAACTTATGAAAATTTAAGCAATTTAAATAACTTAGCATCAAAAGTATCACATCATTCCAAAAATATTACGGATATGGATTTCCTAAACTATTACGATGAACTTTTTTATATATAGTCATTTGTGGGAACGAATAAGTTCTATGACTTCTAGGTTGCCCTACAGGACGGTAGGCTAAGCGTACACATATGTACATGTAAATAACTTAATGCATTTATCCTCGACGACCACATGAATGATCAAGTAAAGTGATTATTGAGAGAAAACAGTATTCAAAATTTTAAGATATTCACTCAGTGCTGACCATTTATTATATAATACGCCCTGAATTAATTTAGTGAAAAACAATGAGAGGTTCTCTCAACAGTCCATTTAGACATGGCACTATAATTTCATAAATTTTGTCTTCAATATCTAGATAAGAAATAGGATTCAAAATTGATTTTAAGCCCATTGAGTGTGCTTGTCTTATAAATAGCAGAAGGCTCTGAGTTTCAAGCTTTAATAATGTTGCAGTGAGAACTAAAGTGCGATCTGATTTTTCAATAGTAGGGAAGGATAAATGGAGTTCGGTTCCTGGTCAAATATTCATGACAGTCAGTTTGAGCTGAAATTAGTTACGTTAGGTCTCTATAGCCTTCTTTACTCAGAGTTTATACACAAGAGTATAGAGGGAATATTAGTAAGGAACAGGAAGCTTTAGAATTTTTTAGTATTGTTTTGCGTCATTTGTACAAGCGTTATATTCTAATTCTTTCATCGTCCAAATGAATCTTTTTCGTAGATTGACTAGCATGTTTGCTGTGTATGTTTTAGTTCTATCCTATATGCTATACTATAGATACCGATAAATACATAATATGTACATTAATTTAATAAGTCTTGTGCAATAAATATATTTTTTTTAATGTTGAAGGCGCTCATTGAACGTAATTTCGATACGACTTACTTGCCCTATGATGTGAGCATCAAGTGAAAGTTGAATTGATTATAAAATAAAAACTTTCTCAAATATTGTAATTTATAATGAAGTAAAGAATGTGATGCATAAAATTTAATGCAAAAATTACGAATTTTTGCATTCTCGCTAGCCAATGCAAGAAAAAAATTCCAAGTGTGCTCCATAAGACGTCATCATCAACTCCTTCACGATCAAGTATCACATTCTCTAATAAAAAGTAGGGCAGAAAGAGCCGCACCAAGAGAAGTTATAGATTAAATTAATTTTTCTGTATGCGAAAGAAACCAAACTTTTTGAGTCTCAAGACTCATCATCAGTGATGTCTCCATCAAAATACGTAAATTACTGCACATTTTTGAGAATACTTGAGAACAGAATACAAGAAACAGTAAAACATAAATATAAAATTGAAGTAAACTATGTCATCCTGTAAACAGCTTTAATGGAAATGCATCCTTTGTATCGTTAAGTTCGGGGTTTCGTTTAAAAATCTAAAATGACTTTACAACACAAAAACTGTAAAAATCAGAGCTATAATTCAAATTCAGAACGACTAATTACTGACTCAGGTGGTCCACTTTAAGGTTTACCAGGTCTCTAAGGCTGCTTACTTCGGCTGCTTACTAAGGCTGTGAAGCTCAGGCTGCTTACTAAAACTGTTCGCTAAGGCTGTAAGGCTCAGACTGTTTACTAAGGCTGTAAGGCTCAGACTGTTTACTAAGGCTGTTTGCTAAGGCTGTGAGGCTCAGGCTGCTCTCTAAGAATATCATCTTGGTGACAGGGCAACAGATTTTCTGAATATGCGACCAGACAGATGACCTGGAAAAGGGCTTAGCCGTATTCACCAGCTCACTCGATGCAACTCCGCATTAAATACACTCATGCATAACAAGGATGTTCCACCTGAGAATTTGTTCCGTCAGTAGTTTAGTAACTACAATTAAGTGGACTTATCTTGAAGTTGTTTGGGCCTCTATGCCCTGGTCACACTGCAG
>VOMN01056965.1:0-22170 GCA_014899125.1 Orchestia grillus
TATATATATATATTATATATATATCAACGTATGTCTGACGCTTCATTTGATTGGATTTATTTGACAAACGGAGATTTTGGGTTATTTTGATAGGTTATGCATCAGCTATAGAAAAGCCTTTGGGATTCCTATCCGTCGTGTCCATTTTTCTCCTTTTAATGTTCTCGCCTTCTTCACGTTCTTTTTTTTTGTCTTTTCCCTTCTTTATTCTTAACTTATTGTTTTTATGCGTAGGGGATTTTGTGTCTGAACACACCATGTGTATAGATTCCCTGTTCTCCAGAGTCCACACTAAATGGTCCCTTCTCTTTGCGCTTTTTGGATTACACTCCATGGGGATAGGGAGCTTTAATGTAATAATCTAATATTTGACAGGTAATGTACCTGAACACCCATGGATGCCTAGAGAGGTTACGACGCAATGCAGAGCGGCCGGCACGAGTCCCTGAGGAGGTGGGGCACGCTAGGGGCCCCATCTGCATGGTCGTTGGGCCTACGGACGTCGGTAAAACTACCCTCTGTCGGATACTGCTCAATTATGCTGTGCGGTCAGTGAGCTGTGCATGGTTGTGCTGTGCAGTGAATGGGCTGTACATGGCTGTGCTGTGCGGTCAGTGAGCTGTGCATGGTTGTGCTGTGCAGTGAGTGGGCTGTGCATGGTTGTGCTGTGCGGTCAGTGAGCTGTGCATGGTTGTGCTGTGCAGTGAGTGGGCTGTTCATGGTTGTGCTGTGCAGTGAATGGGCTGTTCATGGCTGTGCTGTGCGGTCAGTGAGCTGTGCATGGTTGTGCTGTGCAGTCAGTGGGCTGTAAATGGCTGTGCTGTGCGGTCAGTGGGCTGCAAATTGTTCGTGCAGTACAGCGAGTTTTGAACAAATATTCCATTTTTATTATGCTCTGAGATCTATTTTTACATTTTGGTTCAAATGGTAGGGATGAATGTGCTGCTTAGCGCAAGCTCGTTCGCAGTGCAACAATTTAATTTCACTGTGAAATTAGGGACTTGAATTTACTAACCTACTCTATGGGTCTGATAGAAGTTGATGGTATGCGATTTATCACGTAGGAATTGATGTTTTTTTTTGTAAATTATAATCCACAAATTGAGATTCTGTACTATTTCTCAGCAATGAAATAATGGAGTGGTAAGATTAGTGAGGTAACGTATTGAGTGTTTATTCGAAGGTACATTATTCTCGAATGTGAATTACATGTCAAATGTGTCCCTCTAGGTTCGGCAGGCGTCCCATATACGTTGACCTGGACGTCGGGCAGGGCAGTTTGTCCGTCCCTGGCACCATCGGTAAGTCCTGGGGCTTGGGCGCGGGTGCGGTAGAGGTGTGTCACATTTTTTGTGCGACACAATGAGTACTTGTGTTTGTGATTGGTATTTGTGTTCTTTGCGTAAAATTTTACTTTATAATCTCCATAATGTAATGACTTTCCACTTCAGCATTACCTGAAGGCATTTTCACTCAATCTCGTACAGAAGTTCTGACCCGTACATATTCCCTATTTTATGTATTGTTCCCAAGTTACTCTGTAACTAAGAAATGAAAGGGAATGGAACTTCTGTGAAAAATTTCTGTGGCTAGCCCTGTATGAGCACCTCTTTCAACTGTACGTTAAGCCTATAAAGACCGCTGTCATTCTTGAAGGACATCAAGAAATAATCCCGTTGTCTTTTAAATTCATATTGCTTCGTTCAAAATAAGGGTGACTATGCTTTCAGGTGCATTAGATATGAATGACTGATTACGAAATGTTTCGTTCATTTAGGAAATAAGTTTGTCCTTGTAATGATGACTCCCACAACTGTGCAGGAGCTGTGCTGGTGGAGCGGGCAGCGTCGGTGCGTGAAGGTTTCTCACAAGAAGCGCCCATCATCTACAGCCTGGGCGACAAGATGCCCAACGCTAACATGACCCTCTACAACATCCTGGTGCAGCAGATGGCGTCTACCGTCCATGCTAAAATGGCCTCTAACAAGAAGGGTGAGTTTTGACTAATGTCATCCATGGTAAAATGGCCTCTAACAAGAAGGGCGAGTTTTGGCCTCTACCGTTCATGTTAAAATAGCTTTCAAAAAGAAGGATGAGTTGTGGCTTTCACCATTCTTGCTAAAATACCTTCTACCATTCATGTTATAATTGCTTCGAACAAAAGGGTGAGTTATGGGTTGTGTCGTCCATGCCAAAATAACTTCTGGCAAGAAGGGTAAGTTATGGCTTCTACTATCCATGCTATAATAGTGTTGGTTGTCAATGCCAAAATGGCTTCCAGCAAGAAGAGTGAGTTATGGCCTCTACCATCAATGCTGAAATTATGGTTTGGAACAAGAAAGGTCAGTTATGGAAGTCGAGCCTTCAGTGTGCTGGGGTTTGTATATTAAGTGGCACTACACTGATACGCGAGAACTTTAGGCGTCCAGTGCTGTAATGGTGTTTAAGTCTTATGGTCCGTTTTATGCAAACAGACTATGGTGTATTGATTGTCATTTCCAAGACGAGGGAGTGTGCGTATCGTTGTATGTTTACTCACAGTTTCATACTAAAGCGTCTTACTCCATTCATAGACGGTATATTTAACTCGTTCTTCGCGATTTGGCCCACAAGTATACCAATTAATGAATTCGTTCCACTGTTACGTAATGGTTTACTTAATTGTCGACACTCGTATATTACATAACTTACGCTCAAAGANTCCTGAAGAAAAGAAGAACAGGATTCCATTGCTATATAATATGTTTAAAGCGATGTTTAATCTGAATAGCAAACATATGAAGGTTAAAATTGGGATGTTTCTGCCGTAGGCAACAATCGTTAAGCTAGGGTTTCTCACTTTTATTTACGCCAGACGTCAATGTGAAAGTTATAAAGCTGATGTCTTGATTTGGCTGAGTTGAAGCACAGGATGGCCCCTAATAAGGTACCTTTTAAACTGTTGTAGCTGTAAAACTAAAAATGGTAGAAAGATTGGCTTATTCAGAATGAAAGAAGAGATTTCAAAGTTCAATATATACATATTTATGTAGGGACCAATAAAACACGTTCAACTATGGAATACAATATCTTTTGAATATCCTCCATTATTAGCCAAGCATTGGCGTGCTCTTTCAACGGTTCTGTTCATTATTTTTATTAATGTCTCTAAATTTCAATACGATTGTTATTATGCACTTCGTCGAAGGACTTCTTTCAATGCCATAATTGCTCCTGTAATTCCTCTGGACTGCAGCAACCATAACATCGCATGTAAAGTTCCACTATTTCTGCTCGTTGTTCCATTGTGTAGCCATTCATTTTGAACATTTCGAGAGAATATATTGTAATTGTGGGTAGCTTACATACACTGATAGAAAAATTTGAAACTTTTTCTTTCATTCTGAATTAACCAAATCTCTTTACCACTTTTCGTTTTATAACTATGGTAGTTTAAAAAGGTACCTTACTTATGGGCCACCCTGTGTATGTAAGCAGATTTATTACAAACAATAGCAGTCTTACTAAGTAGATCACCCACTCTCTACTTCTATGGACTCATGAGTGGCTGCGTAATCATCGACTCGGTTTAAAATTTGTCAATTCTTCACTAAGTGCTTGAATGATTCATTGGTTGAAAAGGGAAAACTTGAGAGTTCTTCGTTTGGGCCAAGAAAAATTTGTTTTACCAGGAGGATAGGTAAACTTTATTCATCTACTTAATGTTTCATTTTTGGCACTCGCTGAAAAATTATAATCACTTACCTTTAGGTTCAACTTTCAAATATAGGCTTGAGCATCATAGCCTAATTCAATTCTTTCACTGTTGGGGTAATAGTGTATTTACTTTATGTTCTATAATTCGGTCTTTACAGGTCCGACATGTTTTCATCGATTTGCTGTAAAATGCTGAAAAACTAAGCAGTGTTGAACATTTGTAAATAGGTGTGGATGTTAGTAGAAAAACTTGACAGGAAACGAACCATCATTTTTGTGCGGAAATATTTTCCTCACAGGGATCTTGGGTTGCGGCTCGTGCTAGAAAACAACGCATCTAGAATGTAATCTTGATCGTGAGTATTGTGCATTGGGTCTCATTTTATTGTTAATTTCAGTGTCAGTGTCGGGTGCGATCATCAACACCTGTGGCTTCGTGATGGGTGACGGCTACAAGTCTCTCACACACATCGCCCAGAGCTTCGAGGTGGACCTCATCATCGTGTTGGACCAGGAGCGACTGTACAATGACCTCGTACAGGACATCCCCTTCATCCGGGTTGTGTACCTGCCTAAGAGCGGAGGAGTGAGTACACCGCCCCCGACTGTACTGTGCCTCTTGCAAGGCTATGTGCTCTAGATGAAGTGAAATTGGAACAAAATGAAAATCATTTTGCACTTCAGTTATAGACTGTGAAACCTGAATGGGTAAAGTGAAGTTATTTTACGCGAATTTATTTTCATTTTATGGTGCAACTTCGAATTCCATCGGTGCACATTGACGTGTAGAGGTATTGGTCTAGGTTATTTTATGGATTTTCTGATGGGTCTTTACGAGACTTTAGGTTTATAGGGTTCCAGGTGAATGTTTCGTGGTTCACGGAAAAGAGTTATTGTTCACGATGTCATGATTTACGTGTTCATCCAAGAGATGAAGGTGAAATGGCTTTGTAAGTGGTAGACTTGAAATATTTCCCAGGTGGCAATCTCACAAGGTCCCTCGTACATTATTGTTGTATTATTTTTCCGCGGTGCAGTGCACTTCAGCTGAATTGATTGTGTGTTGTTAATGTGAAGATATTATTAACCCTAATTTTTTTCGCAGAATGAGAGTAGCTGGCTTTTAGAGAATATTGACGTCTTTTTGGATACAATTAGAATTCTGGTTTCCTTCAGTGGCTGCTCTCTTGTGCAGCCTGCTGACGTTTATATTTGTGAGCGAACATGACTAACATCGGGGCACAGGGTTTTCTTTTGATGTTCCTAAACCTGCAATCATAATATTAAACTCAGTACGAAGGGGGTGCGTTAACAACTGTTTCCAGGGTTGTAACCCGCTGGGAATGCAAAAAAGAGTTTCTCGAAATTTGGGCTTCAATTTCACTCCTCATTTCCAGGTCGTACGAAGACGTTAGAGCAAGAAATAGATTCGAAGGTTGTGTTAGGCTTAAGTTCAATAATGATGGCCCTAAATTCTGTCAATTTTCCCTCATATTCGTACTCGTTGCCACTCACATGAGTTACATGCCCCACTCCTGGTACTCCCAGGGGACAGCGCTGAAATGGTGTTTTCGTCTATATATTTAGGTGTGGGTTAACGGTCCTCGGAGGATAAGTAGGGCTTGCTATCTTCTCTCTTTGAGGGAATGATGATTGGATCGGTTTTATTTAGCATCCTTAGGAAACTCGGCAGTCTGCAACAGATCTACTTTTGCAGACCTGAAGATGTGGTTTGAATTTTAGCTTTGAAGTTTCATTGGTCATAATTTCCATTTTTTTCCCTTCTTCAATTTAGGAAAGGGGCTTCGATATATGTTCGGCTAATGTAGTGCAGTCATTCTCTCGCTTTCATATTTGCAGTATTTTAGAATAAACTGATTCATTTGTTAACTCTTTATCTACGGTCAAATCGGGTGCATGTCTATGTTTCAGTTGACATATTTTCATTGCTTAAACTTTTTACTTACGCATTGAAGGAATTAGTTTGGATAAAATTTACGAGTTCAAATTCTCGGGCACGTTTTCTTGATCAGCGAGACTTGCGTCAGATAAGTTAGTCCGTAACAGTGTCACGTAAAATAACATTTTTTCACATAAGATTTCTTCATTTTCGATAGCATGAGGCGCTAGTAAATCTATTAAATAATTCCTGGTAACATAGGTTGCGCTGCTAGTGTGAATTTTTTTTTGTTCGAGGTTGTGACGCGTCCTCGCAGTGTCCGCATGATTGACCGAGACGAGCGCATCCGCCGTTACTTCTACGGCCTCAAAACGAAGTTCCACCCTCACACATTCGACGTCAAGTTCTCGCACCTGAAAATCTACAAAATAGGGGCCCCACAACTGCCTGCGTCCTGCATGCCCTGTGACATGAAGGTCGACGATCACCGCACTAAAATAGTGCCTGTTGAGCCTGGTGAGTGTTGGCGAGCTCATCTCGTGTGGCGAGCGCTCATGATTCAGCTCCGCTTCTCAATAATTCCAATCCATCGCGAGTTTATGGATGTTTTTGTGTCTAATAAATAATGGGCCTTATGGGGTACAAGTTTCCTAAATAATTTTGGTTATTTGAGATGCATAACTTTAACATGCAGTGGAACACCAGTGTTCGAAAAAGTCACGAAGATCTATTGTAAGGTCGATGGTACAAAATAAAATGGAACAGATGTAAGAGAACTGGGACCAAGTGTTGACCGAGAAAGTCATTGATCACCTAATCTTAGGACTTCCGGGGTATTCGTATATTAAGACTTACCTGTAAGTAGGTCTTGAACTATTTTTCTCAACCTATTCAGTAATTGAGAATATATGTTACTGGCATAGTTGCTTTATTAGAAGTTTGTTTCTAAAATTATGATTGGAGATATACTTGTGTTTCATAAATAATTGGTTTGTTTGAGGTGTGCGTTTCTTGAACAATTTTTAGATGTGAATTTATTAATACTTGTCCTTTTTACATGTGAATTTTGTTAAATATTAGGTCATTGAGTTCTGTCACTAAAGATTCTCTTCGTGTACAGGAAGCAAAGTGAAGCACTGTCTGCTGGCGCTGTCCACTGCCACAGACCCTACTGACTTGCTCACTGCCAACGTTATGGGCTTCATTTGCGTGTGAGTCTTACTTTATTTGCATGTAGGAGTTTTTACTCGCTTCTTATTTAAGGGGACCGTCCCATATTTTTTTTAACAATGAATTTTTCGGTTCTTGACCTTCTAGCATTTAAGAATGTACTGAATCATGTGACAAAGTTTCGTGCGAATCGGACGGTTGGAACGGGAGTTACAGGGGGGGGAAGAGGAAGGGGGGTAGGACAGTAGCTTTATTCCAATAGTTTTTGCAGTAGAAAGTCGTATTGTTACAGTCAGTCACTCGGAATTTTTTATCGTGTGATGTATTTTTAACCACCTTCCATAAATTAATAAAAAACTCAATGTGAATGCGCGACTAGGAATAAGATAGCGAAGAAAATCGTAAAATCATTTAGGTCGAATGTTTCGAGCATGAACTCGTTTCAATAGAATCTGCCATGTCGAATTTTTTATTCATTCAATATTCTCAAGAAATAGAGTTGTATTATAGGGATATAAAAAAGCCAAATTAATAATTACAAACGAAAAAATACCATACACACAAGAAGCAAGGGATTTTAAGAAACATTTTACAGTTGCTCACCACTTTCAAGCACAAGAACGCTACACAGGGATTTAAAAGTTCTAACAATGGAAAATACAACAAAGGGCGAAAATTGAAATCGGAAAAACATCAGGATGACACAGAAAAGGAAGGGTAATGGTTGACAATTTCTAATGGATATGTACTCTGGATGTCATTATACTAAAGTTTCAGCATATGGATGTACATTGACTCGAATATGCGTAGATTAAAACCAACTAAGCATCAATCTAACATCTTAAATCGACTACAATCAATAATTTAGTCTCGTGTATAATTACAATATTGCCCAATACTGGAGTGTGAAGGAGAGCCTGATATTCGACCTGTTCGGTGACTTCAGTATGCTCAGCGGCGCTTACGAATATTCGTAACGGTTGCTGGAGCATACTGGATGGAGTCCATTTTAAAGATTTTTCTATCTCATTCCCAGTGAACTACACAACTTATGCAAAAAGAATTTACCTAGGAATAAGGGACTGTTTCGGATGCAGGCTAAGCTATTACCGTCGATATTGTTTATATATTGTTTCAAGTAGGGAATTATAAAAAAAATAACCAAGTTCTCGCTAGTGTACCAATACTCAAGTGAATTTCGTGTTGTACAGACTGGACGCTGACGAGAGTGCAGGAGTGCTGAAGGTGCTGTCGCCGCAGCCCAAGCCACTCCCCAATGCACTGCTGCTTCTGACACAGATTCAGTTCATGGATTCTGCTTAGTGAGACTTTGATGCTCAACATTATTTTACTTTTTTCAAGTACAAAAATGTTCTATTGTCGAACCAAGATGTATATATGAAATGTATTTTTGTAGAAATCTACCTATAGGGTTCTTAACCGGTCTGAGTATGTTCAACTATGTCCACGGTTTGATCCCACAAACTCCTCTCTTCAGAGGGAGAGGATAGCAATAGTATTAGGTTAAGTTGATTTGTCAATCGTATGGGGACACTATTTGATTACTTCAGCTTTAGTTAAGTGGGCTTTAGTTGCCCACTTTCCATTTTGAGTTACTCAGGATTGTCTGATTATTCTTCCTCTTTCTTCTTAATGTACTATTTTTCGTGCAGGGACCCCGTGTGCGTAGGTTCGACGTTTTCTGAAGTCCATATTAATTGGGCATCTCTTTTTCCTTTTGGATCATATTTCATGGGGACGAAGATTTAAACCAACTAATGATCTACTCATGCGAACCTATGTTAGCACACTTTTCTTTTGCGTATTCTGAACTATTCTGTGACTATTGTTATCTCGCTGTGTGGCAAGCATTAAATCTTTATTCAGGGGGACTCAGCGTGACGGATTTTACTAATACCACCGTGGGTATATTATTTCTATCAGACCAACATTGATCGTTCGAGTGATAATAAACTTTTTGTATAATCAATTTCTTTCTGTTACCACCAAACTTTCGGTTAGGTTAACAACACGCAGATGAAACTGTTGAATATATTGATGTTGTTATCTGCGTTTCGGATGCAGAAGAACCAATGACTTCCGTCTGGGTGTCGGGTTTTCTTCCGCTGGTGACCTCGCGGTAACTGGTACGGCGGTTGCATGGTTTTTCCCACTACTTTCTTCACTCGCAGAATCGTCAGTTGCTTCTTCGTTAATGCTGTCATCCTCACTGACTTCTTGCTCACCGTCAGAAGCTTCGATTTCTTCACTTGCTTCTATATCGGAACCCTCGTCGCTCTCATTTTTCAAATTATCTTCACCGTTTAATTCTTCTTCACTCACGCTCATAGCATCACTATTTTCTCCATCGGATGCAGCTTCTGCGACTGCCGCAAGGTCGTTTCCACCCAAACGCAGCTGTTTCAAGGTAACCAAGTTGATGACTATCACGCAATTCTTAGCCTTCTTGTTAACGAACCATCGACCTTGCTTGTGTGTCCGTCCAATGGCCGCTACAAGCTTCGTACCGTCAGGAGTGAACTCCAAGCTGTTCACAAAACCAGGAGGGATAGGGATCCGCTGCAGAGCAAACAGCTTGTGCGCCTGAACGTCAACGCGCCACAGACGGATGGAACCATCACCTGATCCTGCACAAACAAAATGACATGGTGAACACATGTGATAACATAGTACAAATGCGCGTATAATTTTAGCATGGACAGTAGGGGGCCCAAAACTGGGGTTTTCAAACAGATGAATGTAAGGTATAGCAAGCCTGTACACTTCCCCTGTTCGGCATTGGTTAATCTGAGACATTATGTTGTTCTTATTCTGGTCTCATTACTCATTATTTAAAATGATACAAAAAGCAATAGAAACTTTCACGCCGCCCGGGTTCACAAGGAAGGACATCAGCATTTGCATCACTTCGATCGAGGAAGTTAATAGGAACCTAAAAAGAGATATTCTGGGGGCCATCTTCTGCTCCCTTCCAAAAATAGGTCTCCTGAAAGTGTTATATAAGTATGGGCCAGGACACCATCTAATTTCGGGATTTCTGCAATGATCAATACATAGAAAAGTTGAGGTCTTTTAGAAATGTGTAATGATCCGAATTTACCAGTATTAAAGAAAATAGCTACGAACCTGTGATGCGCCTGCAAAATATCGAAGTTTTCGTCTGTCATCTAGCAAGAACGACGTCGGGCATAGATATTTTCTACTCAAAGACTAGCCTATAAATATAATCAATGAAATTCTTGTAGCAAATAGTTAATATGGCTTCTTTAATCAGGGCTGGTTTCTTTACCATATATATATTGGCAAAATCACATGCGTTTTGAGACGAAGTTTAGCAAAACATAAAACCCACAGCTATATTAACCCATTAATGGATAGCGTCCAATTTTTTCATCGTTCGATGATACTCATACTGAAAAAAAAAACAATGGTAGTACAAGGAAATGACACTAGATGCGTCATAAATTATACAGTGCCTCTACATTTTTCTAATGCATATGCACGATAGGTAAGGTATGCAAAACTATTTATTAATCTATATTTTCGGTGCCTCGTTATTTCTAGCCGTAACCATTACAGAATTGTATTTATTTCGGCAACTAGACAGTATTTTTCCTTCAAATTTTATACACGATACATATGACCTATAGCTAGTTTCAACGAAAATTAGTAAATTTTATCCATCAAAGCCTCGAGACTTAGATGCAAAGTCTCGTACACAGAAGTGAAACGTCTCGTGATATGTTACTTTTACCGCGAAAGGTTAACTCCGACCCCATGGGCTTTAACCACAGTCTGTTTAATCATAGCGATCACCACGATGAACATGTGCAAACAGCTGAGTCTATTGATTGGCACAAATTAGTGCACAAAACCGACAGCTTGTAATATGTCTTAAGAGTAAGAAGATGAAGGAAGTAAGAGTAAGCAAAAAAAATAGACACTTGCATGTCGATATCTCTAACTCGAGACAGGGGAGACCAAAGAATAATAAGTAGAAGGAGATAAATCCCTGCAGCTACACTCACTACAGTAGAAACACTAAAATGACTAGGGAACACAGCATACCCTCCCAGGGTAACTCAGAAATCGTACGTGCGTCTAGCGAAGAGAAAAATCTTTCAAGGAACCTACGAGGACAATCTTTAACATCGCGCCCTTCTCTCGCAAATAACGTCCCACATTCATTTATTTTCAACCAAAGAGTAAAATTTAAGAAATGAAAGTAAACTTCCAAAATACAATAGCAACCTATACACCAGATGTAAAATTCTTCAAGTGGAGGAAGTGAAACATAAACGTGAGAAGAAATTCCTTGCTTTCAGAACATACAACAAATGCGCCCGCTCATTCATCACACCTTCAGTGAGTATTTCTAGCGAGTAAATGTGTAAAAGCTAAGCAGCGAGCTACGTACCTGAGGCGGTGAGGTCCGTGTTCACCAGAGCAGCGATGGCCGTCACCCAGTGGGGCTCCGGCGAGTGCGGGGCGATGTAGCCATGCGTCACCTTCAGGTGCTGCAGCGGCCGCTTGCGGTTTGTCGACCACAGGCAGACAGAACTGTAAGTGTAACGGATTTATGAAAATCTTTAAGGTAAAAACTTAACGGGTAATATTAGCTTCGGAGAATTAACACATTATATAACCTATTTTGTGCGAGTTTCTGTCATTGTGAACGAACTTTAGTATAACAGAGTAATGCGAGAAGTATTTTTCGTAGCACGACTATATTTACATGAAGATTTTACCTCGAAATCTATATTATGTTGAAAAATATGCTATTTCGCTCATTATTACCAAACTATTCATTAACTCACACGCTATTTGCATAAATAGTGATACTTTGCTTCATGTTAGTGACAAGGTAACTGCCCATACCTATATAGATTAATTAAGCGACTGATTTTCCACACAAAATAATTTCAAGTAGCACAGAATTCAAAGCAAGTTACTTACCTTAAATTACAAGGTACTTAAAACTCATGACAGTTGAAAGAAATATACAGCTTAGAACATTGCATGATGATTGTCATAAGAACTGCGTTAGGACCAATGCTTTAACAAAACCTCGAAATCAAACGCGCTCCTAGTATTTACATAGACGGTGACAGGACTGTGACCCTGTTGACTAGTACATGAGAGACTAATATGTGAGCTTTGATTCGCACAAAATTCATGAAAAAGACAAAAGGCTAACTTGACACAGTTCAGTCAACATTTAAATGTTACGTTCATGATCGATTTTAATCGTGTATATAATGTATTTCTTCTTTAAAACGCGTAGTCTAAAGATAACGCTTCCGCTAACGTTATAGATCGGTGTTATCATAATTAGTTTTCGAGAAAAAAAAAAAGCTCAGCTAATCCAATAATTTGAGCTCAATTTCATTTAGCCAAAAAACTTGGGGCTCACTGACCTCCATTGACCAAGTCTGCTTATAAACAAGTATATTATAGTCTCAGCTGAGCTACGTTTGGTCAACATTTTACTTAAACTTTTCAGTAGGGTACCATACACACGTGTACCAACATGATCGCGAGACCACATCAACGAACCATTGTACCTCAAATGCAACCACTTCATTTTTGGTATTTTTGTGAACTTACACAGAAAGTTTTTGAAATCCACAAGTAGCACTGCATAGTAATGTAACATAACGTAGGTAGGACACTTAAAAATGCACAACGAGGTAAGCAGGGGGGGTGCGTGTTAGCTAACTTCAAAAATACACACACCCACGAGGCATGAGCACAACATTCAAGTACGTAAAACTGAGCACATCACACATACAGTACGGTGCTCAACACAAGCAAAACACAGAAAAACCTCACGAACCCGTCCTGTCCATGCGTTAGGAAGGTGCTCTCGTTAAGGAGCTTGACGCCATCTATGGAGACCTGCTTGCCAGTGAACTGGAACTGCTTGTCGTCTTCGATGGCGTACACGTTGACAGTCTCGTCCGCACCTCCCACCGTGATGCACGACGGCCGGTACAGCGCATCTATGGCCTGCACTCCACAGCTGTGGCCTCCTCTGCAACGGCGATGGAAGATAACACAATGTCACAAATTCCATTTTCGTTTCACTTCTAGGACCGTGATTTCCCTTTCCTTTGCAACAAAACAAAAGAAAAACATAATAAGTTTAACGCGATAGCTTTGCTTTCGAGGTTTGGTCAATGAATTTTAAAATTTCTTCTTTCAATATAATGGTCGTAATAAATGTAATAAAAGTATAATACGACAGCAAAGTTTCATGGGAATAATGGGTATCTTCTATTGTTTTGCAATAAATAGAGTTAGAGAATACACATAAACGGCAGAAACAGAAATCACACTGCCTAGTGTAATTCAGTAGAAATAATTGTTTCTGATATCGTTAGTGCGTTGATGCAATAAAGATGTGGGAATTTGGCTCAAGATTCCGAAGAATTTATTTAAACAGCCGGTAAAGTAAAAAAAAATATCAGAATAAAAATTGACATCAAGCTAATACCACAAAAATACCATATTAGTTTTACCATTCACTCGTAAAATCACTTCTATGCACTGTACGAAATAGAAAATCAGTACAAAATTCGCATATTGAATGGGTGAATGGGTCTAAGTCCCATTAGTTATTTATATTTGACAAAAAATAACAAAATGGAAGCGATAGTAAAGTTCTCAAAAAATCTTCGTCTACACAGTGCATCGGGTACAATTTTCCCATAGAAAAGAAAGATGCATAGAATAGAAAAGACATGACGGATATAAATAATTATCAGCGATAGAAAAAACAACTCTTGCCTTACAAAGAAATGATGAAAATTAGCAACTAACCGAGGTAAGGCAAAACAAGAATAGAACAGAAACAGATATTAATTATGGCCCACGTCTTCTTTCGGCCATTGTTCCCTAGCAGAAGAAGTTAAACTGTGGTCAGAAATATTTACAGGGCACCGACAGCTAAGAATACTAGCTCACTACAATGCAAAGGCTTTACAATGCAAAAAAAGTATGATACTGAATCGATAAAATATTGTGAACAATGTGAATCAGTGGTACAACTAATGAAACACTAAAATATTAAGGCCCACAGAGCATTTCTATTCGAACAACAAAAAATTAATTTTGTAAGTTTGTAACTGTCACCAGACTTTATTCTTTTTTGAGACACAAAGCGTCATTTCTCAATTGTAATCAAAATCACATAACGTTACACAGTTGTAACCAAACCACACATCACCACTCAATTTCTGTCTGAAATCACATTCCATTTTGCAGTTGAACTAAAACCACTCATCACCACCCCGTTGCAACCAAAACCCCACACCAGCACCCCGACGTCACCAAAGTGACACCACTCACAAGTTGTCGACAAAGGCCATGTTTTCGAGGTCCCACTCGAGCACGAGGCGGTCGAGGGAGCAGGAGTAGAGGCTGAGGGAGTTGCGTCTGAACACGAGTCCTGTGACCGCCTTCATGTGGCGCTTCAGCTTGTCCACGTACTGCAGGGTGCGGGCATTCCATACGAAGATTTGGCCTTCATTGTCCCCGCTCGCCTGCAAGATAAAGTCTGTTACAACACCGTTGACATGTAAAGATCGAGCCTATACTGTCCCAACTAGCCAGCAAGATATTACTGTTACAACACGAGTTACAAGTAAAAGTCAGGGCTATAGCGTTCCTATTGGCCGGCAAAATGAATATCTTAAGCTCTGGGGACTTGTGCTCATAAGGAAAGCAGTGGTAGGTCACTTCGGCAATAAATAAGCCCTCGGGACTTTTTTCCTTCAAGCCTTCTTGCTTCCTCCAATTTTCATACTCTTTGTCTTTTCTTCCTCTATATTCTGAAGTTGCTCTTTTTATGCACAGGGGATCCTGATTGGAAACAGACTTTATGCATAGATTCCCCGTTACTTTAGTTTACACATACATACTAAATGGTTCCTTCACTTCGCTCTCTTTGGATCACATTTCATGGGACTAGGAAGGTTCAAATCACTTATAAGCTACTTTAATCTGGAAGTTTGACAAATATTCATGTTTGGCTTTTCCACATCTTCTCAAGAAAAGGAACAAAGAAAATTGTTGCGAGTTGCATCGTTTACACACACACACAAAAAAAACGGGAGAGGAAAAAATACTCGAGCAATTCGAAATAAGATCTTAAAATTCAATGCACTGTTTCGATCGCATAGGTCATTTTCAAAATTACCCTAGACAGCCGATGTCATTTCCAGCATCAGAGCATCAACACAATGTAGATAAAGAGACAATTTCTTTGTCCACACTGTATTAAAAATGACCTGAGGTCAAACACTCAGTTATAAGTTTTTATTTTATCATTGTATTTTCACCTTTTGCCTGTTTTTTCAATAACAATGGATCTGGCAATGGTTTTCCCTGCTCCTATTTTTAATCTGGAAGATGATTCACAGTTTCAGGTAAGAAGTAGAGGTGGTGGTGATAGCAGCGCGTCAGTAATTCAGACTATCTTACACCAAAAGAGTAAGACCATTTAGTATGAACTTAGGAGAAGGGGAATCCATGCACAAGGTGTGTTCCCACACAAGATCCCCTCTGCACAGAAACAGCAAGTTGGAAAGAAAGAAAAGACAAATAAGAAATAGCAAAGAAAGAATGATGAAAACATAAAGAAGCACTAAAGATAGAAGTCCCAAAGGCCCATCTAAAGTTAAGGTAGCCTAACAGCGCTCCCCTGGGGGCGCTAGCCCCTATAGCATGGGGTAGACTAACTTAACCCTATGACATACGGCCTGTCCTATGCCCCCTGAGCCAAGAAAAACATTTCTTCACTTGAATAAGGAAGTACTCACCAAATATTTGGTAGCTAGACAGACCATGATCCAAGAAAAACATTTCTTCACTTGAATAAGGAAATACTCACCAAATATTTGCCATTTGATGTCACAGCAAGAGAAAATATGGCACTTTTGTGACGAGATTTGCCCGCACTGGGATCTTGCTGGAAGCTTTTGATGAGACCTAACCTTTCCCCAGTTATGCTGTCTGAAAAAAAAATGAGTGAAAAACATTATTTGGGGAGATGGATTTTCATTTTACCAAATTACTAGGACCTAGCAATCGCATAAGTTGTCAATAAAAAATAAAACTATGAGTGTTGATTAATTAAAGTACCTACCTCTGATGCTATAAAAAACATCATACCATTAAACAAGTGAAATTATATTCTAATAATGAGGAAGTCTTATGCGGATTCATTTGATAAAATAAACATTAAAATTTTGCTTTTACCACTAAACAAAAAGAACCTATGTTTATTAAAAACCCACTATTTCTAGGGTTTCCCTTTTCAAATGACAAAATTATTCAACAATTTATACTGAATCATTCATCATACAATCTGATAATACAACTTTTTTGCTATTGAAAGTTTTATTCATGCCAAACTTAGCGTGAAAAATCAGTTCCTATCTGAAAACTAACATTTCAGTACAGCAAATACCTATACTTTCAAATGAGTTAGTTACTTTATAAAGAGAGCAGTTGGGTTCAGCACCCACACATTAGTGAAAATCGGTGCCATCAGCGTCCAACTTTCACCGCAACAACAAACAACCTGCGATGCATTGCAGTCAAACAACACTGCGCCTTAAAATTGAGACGGATAATACTGAGATCAGAGCGCTGTACCTGTGCTTTTTGGAGCCATCAAAAACATTCAGGCAGGAACTTCGTATTTCCTCCAAACATTGTTGCAAGAGCTACAATAATTATTATTTATTAGAGGGACAAATAGACATAAGTTCTTCCTGTTCTACTAAAAATCAGGTTGAAACTTCAAATTCTCATAGAATCATGATGAGTGGCCATAGACTTTACAGCTAGATCTATTAGTGATACCAACTTGAAATATGCCCCAAAATTTTAATAAAGCAAATTTACTACACTCAAGAGAAAATGATAACTACACAGGACAAATCAAATCCCTACTTAGACAACAAAAAAAACAAGTCCCTTAACACTGCCTAGTCGCAATACATGTCTCAATAGAAAGTTTCTATAGTTAACCTTAGTCTATAATTAAAATGGAATCAACGACAGCAAAAATGAAACAAATATCTACAAATCCTAACAAAATAATTGTAAATTTCACAGTGAAACAACAATCGTAATGAATGAGTACAATTAACATATATAAAAAATGTAGATAGTGGGACAAACAACTCCAAATTTAACAAAAAAATTTAATTAAGAATTACAATCACCAAAATAAAATTGGCAAACGGGAATGTGGTGCACATCGTGAATACTTACACTTGACTATGGATCCATCTTGTGATGCAGAGAATATTGAGCAGTCAACATGGTTTATGGTGATGCACGTCAGAGTTTTATGCTGAAATTTTTTGCAGCTGAAAATACATTAGAAAAAATTACAGATTACACAGACAAATGTAATGCATATTTCATGCATGTTCAATGCAAAATAGATCATCTAAAAGTACAGTACTCAAGACAGCAAAATATTGTGATAAATAATATTTTTGTCAATTTGACAAGAAGTAATAATTAAAATGAACCGATTCCCGAAAAAATTTTAATACTTCAATTCCTTATTCGCGGCCTTATCAGACAATTAGAAAAAACACTAATTTATAAATAAAACAAAGAACTCGCACGACAAATTTAAGGTTGTCGAACTAATATTCAAAACTCATCTAAAGTACAATTTTAAGTATGTAAATAAAAGGAAGTTTCTCAACAAATTGAGCATTTTCTTTGCCACATAACTGTACTAAAATAACTTACTGTAAAATTGAAATTTTATGATTTTCAGGAGGTGCATAGTTTTGGGCAACTTTTTTATGTAATTTTCCAGATGACTTGAGCACATCATTTCTGAGCTGCTGCTGCATAGAGATGGAGTGTTGCTCCTCATCATCTGGATCCGCAGCAGCAGCCGCTTCTGCTCAAATATACAGGCCATAAAATTCATGTTCATTGACAGTTTCTTTCATTACAAAATAGTTCATTTTTGAATACACAGAAAACCTGCACATGGCTTTGCTATCACTAATGAGTGTTGTGCAAAGATAATGCTGTGCTTTCAATAGAACCTCAAATTGAGACAACCTGCTCAATACAGCACTTCAAATCAGAGGGAAAATTGTTATTCTACCCCAGTAGACCACAATGGGGGCTCCATGGCACACTGGTAGTGGTGATGTACTCACATGGGAAGTAAGGGTTTGACTCCCAGCTGAGGCAATTAAATTTCATGAAGCCACAAAGTGCTTCCCTTGGAAAAAAAAGCTTAAACCTCACATTCCTTGCTCATTAATCGTTATAAGGCTTTGAAAACCCAATCATGTACGGTAAGTGTAACTGTATGCCAACTCTATTGGAATTAATGAAGGGACTCTCAACAGCAATGCATTGCATACCAGCTCAGCAGCGTCTCAACACTTTTGATCTAGTAATTGAATGAATATTAAATTCTTTCCACCAAATATTAAGATGAAGTAAAGCTTGTCATTTGAAGTAAGAATAAGGTGCAGTTGTCGAATTATTTAGTTTCCAATTTTTCTTGTATTTTTATAAAACGCTGGTTACTGCAGATGCCATCAAGCCAGAATGTACTAAACAAACGCTACCTCAAATTTGACTCATAAAAATTAGCCTGGGCACTGGAGATGTTATCAGGACCAAAAAATGAATCAAAGATACAGCTCCAGGAGTAAGGACCACAGCTGCACACAACTCAACATTCTAATTAGCCTAGTATCAATGCTTAAATAAATTAATACAAAATATTATGAATTCTTTTAAGTCAGCATTTGCATGGTTGATTCATACATCTAAAGTAGGATTTTTATTTTATAAGGCACATTATTACGTATGTGATTTAGACTTGAAAAAATAGTATTATTCACTGCATTATTTCATATGTAATGAATTGAGATACTTGTGTCCTAGCCAGCATTTTTCTCCACATTTACTGACATGTTTCAGTACACCATAATAAATCTTCTAGGGCATACCTATGTGTCCCATGATACTCAAAAGAGTTCAGTAGCTTTTGTGGACATTTCAACTGAATCATAACAAAGATACAAGTATAATATTCCAGAGTGAGCATGGAGTACAAAATCTCTTCCAAAGAAGATGCAAAGCATGTCATGGAACACTGCAAGAAGTTTATTCAAGAAGTCATGGAGAGACACAAGATACCAAAATGAAGGCACAACAGCTAAAACAATAATTAAAAAAAGTAGCACATGGATGCTAGCAGAAGTATTGGTCAGCCAGCAGGTATTAACTTGCATTGTGCAGCAGAAAATATTACGCTTCAAATTTCGAACACCTACAAACATTGTCCAATAAGATCATTACAACAAAACAAACTTACTTAAATCTTCTAATTCTTTAATGTACTCTTTGGCCAAACGTTCTTTCTTTTCTTGAGCAGTCTCATGCTCATCATCACTATCTGGGATGGCTGAATCCTCAGGTTTGAATTTCTTGATTTGATTGAGCTGCTCTTCATCGGATGATGACTCAATTTCTTCATCCCCATGATGTATATCTGTTCGCTTCCTCTTTGCTTGGTTCTGAAAATGAAACAATTTTAAATGAATGACTATTGAAGTCTTTTTCAAACCTATGAGTTATTACAGAAAATTTTATATTTAGATTCTAAATTCAATTAGATCATGCATTGTACAGTAAGTATTGAATGAATAGGGGAAATGTTAAACAGAAGTAGAAGATGTCTGGGGAAATGTTAAACAGAAGTGGAAGATGTCTCTGGAGATGTTAAACACTTACTCCACTCCTTAATATAAAGTAACTAATTTTTAAATAACAAAAATATAATCGCCTACCTATGTTGGTGAGAATATTTATAAAGCTCTTTCAACATGAAATACACAGTAATTCCTTGTTTATCGTGGGCCTTGCATTCTGGAACCACCAGCAATTGGTAAAAATCTGCGAAGTAGCATTATTATATATTTTCACCATTATAAATTCTCTTTGGCTCTTGACAACCTATTATATATTGATAAAAGGCAACAAGCATAAAGTTAACAAGTGTGGCATACAAGCTTACCTTGAATAACGGTAAATGTGGAAGTGTAAAACTGAACAAGCATCACAGGTAAGTTTACCGTGAGTAGCATATACATTGGCTTCTAGGCCTAGGATACAATGATGATATGATTAGTCATTTCCCACCTATCAGCCAACAACATCCCATGTACAATTTCACTTAGTGGCAATTCTTTGTGTATTTAATGACATATCTACGCAGTAAATGCTATATTGGTATCATATTTTGTATGATGTAACACTAAGTTACTATGTTAGACTTAGGCTAGGAAATGTTTATATAAACAACAACATAGTGAAAATACTGGACATTTTCATATTTCCACATATTTTGGATTCCCGCCATATACCCAGATAATTTACAATATACAATACACATGCTTGCCATAAAAAGCCATAATGCACTAAATCTGCAAATAGTGAGGGATTACACTACTATGTTTTGTGAACCTGAAAGACCACTTCCTGTGAACCTGAAAGACCACAGGAAGTAAATCATAATATGGTAAAGAGTGACTGTAGTTTATGAGATCACCAATTTTAGAGCTATTTTTCTCTACTGATTTGTTTCCATTTCTATTCTTTTGGCAGTAAGAATGCTGGCAATATTTTTTATTCTGGGCTCAAGGCACATTGGTTAATGTGATAGCCTCACAGCTGGGAAGTTAGGATTTGACTCCTAGTGTGGGCAACCGATTTTCACTTGACCATGAAGTGCTTCCCTTGAAAAAGGAAGCTTAAACCTCACATTCTTCACATCCCTCATGCATCAGTAGTTATAAGGCATTGGAAACAAAACGGTAAATTGTGTTGAAATCAAAATATATCATTTTCCACATAAGCCTCCATGACTTTAAAATATTATGCTTACATAACTATGATTTAACAAAAATCAGAACCTAAATAAATAACAACGCTCTATACATATTTACAATTTGTGATTTTCAACATACAAAATATGCCTACTATTATAATAATAGCTGTCATATATTTATTTATATATATGTATGAATGTAATTTTTCTCTATAATTTTTCATGAGCCAAGGTAGGAAACATTACTGTGAACGGTGCCAATATGGGGCAGTATCATAAATCAATGTAACTTGAAGGAAGCTAAATCTATTATTTAACAGAATATAAGACAGTATTTTGATTGACATAGTTTGTCTATGAATAGTTTACTTTAAAGCTTATTTAATAAAACGGGATATGGCAGTATTTTGGTAAGCACAGTTTGTTTATGAATAGTTGACTTCAAAAGAGACAATGCAGAGCAGGTTTACTAAAAAAAAAAATCCATTCATTCTAAGAATTACCCATGGTAAATCCAGTCACTTTTGTACGGGCATGTATACTAGGGATAAAATAAAATCTCCTAATAGAACAGAAATTGAATGATTGATAAAACTTTTATAAATCAAGCACTTGTACTTTAATAAAGTATGAGTAAGAATGTTTTTCAAGGAAAAATCTTTTGTTGAAATTTTAAATTCCAATTTCAGTAGTGCTGCAGTGAAGTAGTATACAAACAGCTGGAAATAAAGTGAAAAAAGGTGACCAGATTTTTTAGTCTTATGAAGAACTATTTTAGTTACTTACAGCAGCTTTGCCCTCTCTGCTGAACTTGGCTTTTCTTTTCTCTTTCCTTCCTTTCGGTTTAGGTGAGGCATTTGACTTGGCTTTTGTGAAGAAAGGCATCTTTACTGCAACAAAAAATATAAACATAAATCTCATGAAACAAACAAAGACATACTTCCAATTAATGCCTTGGATTAAACAGGTTAAAAGCTAGAGCTAAAAAATTTAGCAGGCCTTTAAAACATGAACAGCTCAAGCAAGCTATAAACCTGCCAGGCATGCACACTCAGAAACAGTTACAAGAGTATTATTAATTAGTTCAGAGCTCCCTAGCCACATGGAATGCAATTCCAAGAGAGTAAATAAATGGGACTATTTAATATAAATTACAGAATTTGGGGAATCAATGCAATAGATGTGTTCTTACACAGGAAACCCAGTATATGGAAAAAACACATTAAGAATGAAGAGTAAGAAAAGACACGGAAGAAATATATACCAAAGGAGGGGTGAGCATTGAAAGATAAAAATCATGAAGGTTATTTCTAGTTGAGGTAACCTAACACTGCTCCCCTGGGGATGCCACCTCCAGTACATTTGATAGGCAAACCTAACTAACATAACTCTATTGCCTATCCTATATATCCACACTCCTGAGTGTTGATTGGTTTCATGACAGAATTTATGTTGCATATTACAGCTCGGACCTCAAAGCCAAAACAAG
>VOMN01056968.1:0-21243 GCA_014899125.1 Orchestia grillus
AACACTTGAGAGGACCACTTCTCATGGGCTGGTTTATCTTAAATTTGTTTATCAAAATTTCCGTGAAATTTTCACGGGTTCTCCTAGTTAATTACTAATGTACGATACGTTATTCAGTATCCTATCTACGACGCTACCGCATATCAGCGCTGCCCGTAGTAATGTTCTCGGGGGCGGCACCGCAAAAGCTTGTCAGGCAAAAAAAANTTTAATTTGAAACAGATTTATTCTACATGTTAGCGGATTAAAGTGGGTTTAAAAGTTAACATATTATCTACTTCAACGGAGAGGGTTCGGTTTTTTGTGGGACACCCTGTATACTGTATATAAATGCACGACGGCTTTTAGCATACGAGCGGGGTGTAACCGGTTCCAGCCACTGCGGGTTACTTGGGTATCAAATTTAGTTCATTGGATAATTTTGAACGATCAAATATAATTTTTATATTTCCCATCAAAAGCTCGGGAGCACATTACCACCTACCTGAAAAATGGTAGAGCAGATACCTACTCTACAGCAGTAGAACAGGTATAGGCCTAAAGATCTTAGAGACCTAGAGATCTATAGGCTTAGAGACCTGAAATAGAGGCGTAGGGAAGAGTAGAGACCTAGATTAAAATAGAGACCTGCTTTACTGTTGTACAGTATAGACCTAAAGACCTAGAGACTTCTGATATAGGCCTAGAGTAGAGTAGAAACCTAAAGCGGAGTAGAGAGTATAGACCTACATTGAAAAAGAGTAGAAAATAAAGCGGAGCAGAGTCCTACATTAAAAAAGAGCAGAGAATAAAGCAGAGCAGAGACCTACATTAAAAAAGAGCAGAGACCTACATTAAGAAAGAGCAGAGACCGACACTGAAAAAAAGCAGAGAATAAAGTAGAGCAAAGACCTACATTGAACATGCGCAGAGAATAATAAAGTAGAGCAGAGACCCACATTGAAAAAGAGCAGAGAATAAAGTAGACTAGAGACCTACATTGAAAAAAAACAGAGAATAAAGTTGAGTAGAGACCTACCTGGACAAAGATTGGAGTAAATTTCTCAGTGAGTTACTAGTAGTGAGAAAATATGAGGGTGCGGGTAAAGTTTCGGTGTTTACATAAACACATTTACAATTGTGACGAAAAAAATCGAAACGATTCGAGACTCTAGAGTCTCGGCTGCTTTATGAGGACATTCATAAGACAGAACATTTTTACAATCGGTTGAAAATATCTTAAAAGTCAATCCATCACTCATTGCATAAACAGTAAATTCTATAATGGGAACCAGCATGAATTTATTCGAGGTCTCGTTAAAACAAGTCATCGAAGGACGACTTCATGGTGTTAGGACTTTATCTCACATAGCTTTTTGACTGAAATTGATTAATTTATTTTCTTATTTATGGATTAATTGTGGTACTTGGTCAATGTGCAGCATGGTGTGTTTTTTAATCGATGAATTTTTCTTGTTTTAGTGGCCCTAAAGATAAAGTTCTAAAGAACTATAAAGATACAGTTTACTTCGCACTAGTGCGAGCATTAGGCTCAGAGTTGTTCAGTCATGGCGAAAAAATACTATTTCATAATCTATAAAAACCTGAATAATGTGGCATAATGGAAATAAATTTCCTTTTGGTGAGAATGAACCGGAAAAAACTCTATTGAAATCGTGGGATGAAAAACTGTTTTTGACAAAAAATGGTAATATTTTTCAAGTACAGAATCAATAAAAAAATGCATACTCACTTCACAAAAATAAAAAGCCGCCTAAGCTATTGTCTTAAAATTTCAAAGTTTGATATAACTCTATAATGTAGCACAAGTTCATACTCCCCAAACAGATGGTATCTCCCTCAGCTTTGACTATAAAGTTATTGGTCTTTCAAGTACACAAATGTGTGCTGTGTGTGTTGACTTGTAGTGTTGAAATGTAGTTTCATTATCATTATAGTTCTCAATGTTATTATTATTATCAGACCGACGCTCATGAAAACAATGGTGAACACATCGAACAGTTTTTTTAGTGTCCGGTAAGCCATGGCGAATACATCGAACATTATTTTAGTGTCCGGAAATTAATGGTGAACACATCGAACATTTTTTAAATTGGAATAGCCGAAATTAAATGCAGTCATGCGTGAATATGCTGAAGTTAAAAAAAAATTGTGAACCTGTTTTTTTTCATGACTGCAACGCGTGCGCAATGTTTTATGCTAATGTTGTATTTATGTTTGCCCCGTATTTTATGCTAAATGTTGTATTTTTATCTGCGCAATATTTGATGCTAAAAGTTGTATTTTATCTTCACGCAATATTTTATGCTGATGTTGTATTTTTTATTTGCACAGTATTTCATGCTAAATGTTGTAGTTTACGTTTGCGCAATATTTTATGCCAAATGTTGTATTTTACGTTTGCACAATATTTATGCTAAATGTTGTATTTTATATTTGTGCAATATTTTATACAAAATGTATTTTTATTTGTGCAATATTTTATGCAAATGTATTTTTATTTGCGTAATATTTTATGTTAAATATTTTGATCTATTTGCGCGATAGTTTATGTCAAATATTTTGTTTTATTTGCGCAATATTCTATGCTAAATGTTGTGTTGACGTCGGGCGTCTGGGATTTCGGTCGTAATGTACTACCGACATTTGCAGCGAGGCAGGCCAGCGACGCAAAATTTTCCCGACTATTCGTGTCGGTCATAAAATTAAATTACAAGGAAAATAAAGTTGAGCGACGGAACCTGCACGAGTCTGACGAGTAATTCTTTTCCTAATTTTTTTTGTAGTCAGGGTGTGATGAACACAAAATAAAAATATGAATCCGTAAATTCAAATGTTGTGGTTTTTAACACAAGTGAATGAAATTCATTATAGAATCTTGAGCGTTTTACCAAAAAAAGTAACGCAGAGTAAATAGTCGAAGATTCCTCGGTTCGCCTCAGTAATAGAATCGAGATAAAATAAAGGTATTCTTTTTAGAATAAAATTTAAACCCAGTTTATTGTGTTGTTCAGACACGTAACAATTCAGTGTTGTCACAGTCGTCAATTTTTAATTAATTTTTGACCTACGCTTGGTGTCTGCGTGGCTTATAGATTTAATTCTGTAAGACACTGAAGTCAATGCTGATGGGATGGACTAAAGTTCTAGTTTTAGCATAGTATGTTACATGCTATACTGTTGTTATTATATACTATTTTCAAAACCATTATGTACTATTTTTCCAAGAAATAAAATATTTAATCATAGATCAATTGAGAATGATGTCTGCATTCTCTACGTTTCGTTAAGAGTGGTTCCAGAATTATGTCCGAAAATTCATCCTATTTGCGCTTGCAGGCCGACCATCAGACTCTGTCGCCGGGCCGGGAGAGCCTCTACGCACACCACCTCACTCGACCACAGCTCGCGCAGCACTGGGGCTCTGGTCTAAAAAACTAGACCATTTTCACGAATACGCCGTTGAGGCTCCGTAAAGTGCATGTCAAAAATTTCATCACGACGGACTGTTTGCAATTGCATCGACTGGGAAGGTTTTTAATCATATTTGAAACCGCACTCTATAATTTTGGTGTAACTCACCGATGAACAAGTCTGTGCCATAACGTAAATCTTTTTATATATGTATTTATTTATTTATTTATTTTACGTCCTTATCATGTTTTAAATTTCCTACTTACACAGTTAATCTTTGTTTTATGAATAGGTTTCATGAATGGCGCATACTAAATATCACCGTATTTATACACCCCTTGCCAAAGTACTCATCGCCCCCTCTTATAGTGTAGATATTATTTAAACAATTTTCGCAGATTTCGTCATACCAAATTTGAAAAAAAGAATATGGTAACAATGATTGGGTTCAGTGCTACTGGTACTCAGTACTGCACCTGCTCTCTCACCGACAACAAGAATGAATAATCGCGCTGGAAAAAGCCAACAGACAATCCTCTGTCTTTGACAAAAGACAGGTTATAAGTTTGCAATGAGCTGGGAAATCTACCAGAGAATGTCTCAAATAATGACCATGGGACTGAGGACTGTAAGAACAATTACTCATTGGAAAAAAAGATACTGAAGTGTAGTCATTCGGTGGCAGTGGTATAAGAGCTAAAATTCTGAATACTCGCGACAGGCGTTCTCTGAAGCAATTTATGAAAGCTAGCCGGCTGAAAAGTGTTCAGCAGTTGACTAGTAAATTTAAAGAAAGTCATAAGAAAATTTCTGCTCCCACCATGCGCCGAAAGCTGAATGGGTTTAAGGAGTCGTGCCGCCAGCGGGAAACCAACGGTCAGTAAAGCTAATCGAACAAAACGGCTCCAGTTTGCAAAAGACCGCAAAGACTCGACAGTAGAGCAATGTAAATACGTGCTATGGTCAGATGAATTGGGCTCATTTTGTTCTAGAAAGATGGCAGAATTAGAGTAAGATTATATCCTTCACACATCGCTCCCACAGTACAGGATTCCCAGAGCTGGGTAGTGATCTGGGGAGCTCCAGATGGTCGGGATTAACTCCCGCAGTTGCAAAATTTAAAGCTTTTAGAAATTATTGCATTTTCTGAGAGGTTTGTTCGCTGCCGTGACTTTGTAAGAAGATACGAGTGAATTATCGCAATTAAATATGAAAAGTGCTTGAGAAGAGTGTGTGTGTAAAAGTTAAATCTCAAACCAACGATGATTAAAGGTTATAGCGTAAGTTATTATGACTGGTAATTTTGGAATAAAATTCCTTCTATCAGCATGTAGGTGAAAGACGCTAACTGCAATTACCTTCGTCACCTTACAATGTGGACTGAGCTCTTCTCTGTATCGGTCTCAACAACTTAACAACAACAACACTTATTTCAAGAGTCTCTTGCCTTACGAAGCCTCTTGTTGCCGCCTCTTTTATTTCTACTCGTGGTAGATGAAGACAAATTTTCTTAAGGATCGTTATCCCGTTAGCACCTCCATGCACTTCGCTTCCCGCTATGTTTTTTTGTTGCTTCTTTTGTCAATAGAAGAAAGATATATTTAATGATGTATAAAAAACACTACCTACTCTTCAATAGAAGCAGGATGTACTCAGTTGGGCCACTTATTTTCTTCATTAGTTCTGTGCATATGAGCACACCTATTAGTTCATCATTAGTTCGGTACATACGAGCACAGTCTTTAGTTTCACCGCATGTTGGCTGCAACGGAGCTTGAAAAACCATTAAATAACTCACAAACTCAGTAAAAGGCTACCGATAATAACGCTGATAGGACAGAGGATTGCTAATGACGATAATGAGAGTAGTTAAGTCGCTATTCCCTAACCTTAAGTGTGCAGTAATTTTTGCAAAATGGAAGGTGAGAAGTTTAGAGCACAAGTTCTTTTTTCTAATGAGTTGTTCATTGTTGTCACTGTGCTCCTTTCTACTCGAAAAGTTTTAGAAATATCTATACTACTAATTTACTCTGATAATGCAACCGTTTTCTTTCTGCTAAAAGTTCACACAAATCTCAGCAACATGAAAATTGAAAAAATAAATAAGTCCACCCCAAAATCTGGACATGCTCTTTCGGAGAATAGCTTTGAGATTATATTCATGAACATCGTTTAAACAGTAAAAGTCTACGGTAGTTACTCCCAGCATTTAAGTATGCGTGGGATGGAGTGCCTGCTTCTAAACTTAAATTGGTTCCCTAATGCCATGAAGAGAAGTTTAAGGCAGGACAAAGCCACCTGTTAAATTTCAGGGCAGAAATAAAGGAGTGCCTATGAATAGAGAGCGAAAGATAATCGTGATCTCAGCTGGGAGAGAGTAGCAGTCAGTAATTGGGATTCTACGTGTTACACTAGAGGGCAACAAATTGCACCGAGTTCATCTAACTTTTCAAGGGGAAAATTAAATTTTTTCAACTGAAAATCTTCGACCCATGAAGATTGAACATAGATTAGATCAGAAATTCTAAATTCATGGGTAACCCCGAATAAGGTAATTTTAAAAATTTGAAGTGAAATTTTACAGCTAGAAGAACGGTCGTTTCTTTAACTAGTTAAGTGAAATAAAAAAAGAAATGTAAAAAACACGACTAATACTTCCAGATTTTTATACTTCCCCGATACTTAGGCTATTCACGGTATTTTAAATGCTCGCAGTACCTCGACCATTTAAAAAATTTGTGGCATTTTCGATATTTGGGTCATTCAAGATATTTCTACCTCTAATGATATACGTGCCATTCGTGATATTTGTAGTAATATTGGTATCTGTATCATTCTCGGTATTGGCACCATTACAAATATCTGAAAGATTTACAATACTTGAGCCATGTACTGTATTGATACCACTCATGATATGAGTGGCATTAACAATGTTTGAACCATTTACTTTGTATGTTCCAGTCTCAGTATTTGTGTCATTCACAATATTGGCACCATTATTAATTTTTTGTGCCTCATCCTTCAAGTCATTTAATTTTTAAGTTGAATACTTGGCCAAACACTATTTGTTGATCAACCTATAAAGTGAAAGTAAAATGAGACCGGGTATTCAATAAGTTCAAATAAGTTATAACATCGATATTGCATCTACCGTAGATATGAAACAGGGTATAACTGAAGTATTAGCTTGCGTTCTCGATGTCATCTTAACACGCAAATTTAAAATGGAATTTGTAATTACGTCACCTGTGAAAAAGATTCAGGTTTCATTCCAGAGAATTTTACGTTCCAGTATAGAACGCAATTGAATATAATGAAATGAGAATGAGTGAAATCAATTCCTTAAACAAACGTCATTGTTGTGCATCTAGCTAACAAAGCTCCATGCAAATCTGACGTGGCTGTATTTTCTTCATCGTATTCATCATGGAAAATTGTCTAACTTAGTGCTGTAAAAGGAGATGGGGTCATGCAATATACAGCTTTGCTGTACATATGAAAATAAATGTTCTAAATAATGCTTCAGTGACGTGATAGAATGAGTGATTTGCATTTCTGTTGACGTTGGAAGAACTTCCAAATCTGTTACAAGGAGTCTCATTTTATTCATTCGTAAAAACAAACTTTACATGAGAGACATCTCCTCAAGAGCTTACCCCCGGGAAAAGTTGAAAGCAGTGGAATAGTCTAATCCTCTCAATAAAATGACCTACATAAAACTTGAAAAGGTTCTTCAAGTCCACTGCGATTAGGCGCGACAGAAAAATATTTTCATACACCTTGAAAAAAGTAAAAAAGTTCACAGCGTGACCACCTCAATCGTTTTACTACCGAAATTATTTATCACCGTAATAATATTATTACGGTGAGATTTTATAAATATTATTATTACGGTGATATTTTATTACGGTGATATTTTCGGATTATTTATCCGAAATTATTATAAATAATTTCGGATAAATAATTTAAAACATTGACTCATTGCCTAAAAAGACATCAGAAATAAGTACGAAAAAATAACCCAAAGAATTAGGTCGGAGGAAAGGTCTCAAAATAACTGTCGTAAATTTTTCTCTCGCATTTTTGTAGAGGAAGTGTATATCACATCAGATTTTTCGCAAAGTTCGTTGAGATGCGCTGAATGGTAACGAATGCAACGATTTTGCAGTGTCTGGAACTGCATGGGAACCTACGGTAAATATTTGTATGAATACAATAGACCTTGGATCTTCACTCCACACTCCAGGACGTCCACTATTCACCGAATATTAGGCCACTGTAACAGGAGAAAAATATCATGAATACAGTACACTGATGACTGAGATGTGCATTTAATGGAATTTAAGTAAGCTAAAAAAATCCGCGTTGTTATGACGTGAAGTTATCGACTAAGGCCCGTGTGTCGCTCATTCGTCGGATTTTCACCACGTTTTGAAATATTGAGAGCGGTAAAATTGCATGCCGTCATGAAGTAAATATGTATCTGGAAATTACGTTAACGAACGATTTTCAAAGCGAGAATTTTGAGACAGATAAATTAACACTCGAGACATGCGAGGCTTTCACAGCCTAACTGGGCAGCACAAATTATATGATAACAAACCGCGCAAAAAACATCTTCTCGGAATAAATTAAATCATTCGTCATTCCTAATTCGCCTTCAGAAATAACGAGTGGCCTTGAGGCGGGCGCGGTGGAGCGGGACGAAATCGTCCTTACGAGACCGTAATCAATTTTATTAAATTCTGTCTTGAGAATTCTTTTTCTCAAAGAATTCAACGAGCTTGCAATTCTGAAAATGACCTCGAAAAAGAATTCGTGGTGTTATGATTGCAAGTGTAAAGTTATCGTTCCGTATTTTGAATGCTCAAAGAACTCTATTTTTTCTTGCAAGGTGAATCAAACTACGCTATTGATGTGCTGGAAATTTTTATAATAGATGTGAGAATCGTATGAGAAGTTGCGTCATTGAGATATATGCCAAGTCGACAACAGATGCGTGTTCGTTGACAGGGAAAAATATTGTCAAAAAGTCTAAAAACAAAATGAGCCTTTCGGGAATAAATAGAAAACCGAAACGTAGCGTGAGGAGAAAAGTTCGCTTTCAGAATTAGGTTCTCATTCCTGATAGCTTTACTAATGATAGCTAAACGAGCTAGCGAGCTCCAACACAACACGCCAGGGAGCCCCAACACAACACGCCAGGGAGCCACAGCTAGTTGGCCGAGCCAGACCACCTCGTCCCTCTAGCTCTTACTTGGCACAAGAAAGCAGTTCTGCGCTGTGAAATGGGACGGGAGTTACTCATCAGGTGCGCTGTTGCCGTCGTGTCGGAGACAGATTCAGTTGAAGGCTTGTGATGGAAATTTTAGGGAAGTTTCTTCCCCGTAAATCGCTCGGTGGATTTTGCGATGTAAAACGTGCCGATGGTTCACGAAATTTTGACACTGAGGAAATGTTTCACTCACTTGCCTTTTGAAAAATAAAATTACTCGAAGAAATATTTTACATATGAACCGTTTAATTTCATCATATACAAACACACAATTGTTGATTGCTTGGTTGGTTTGCCATTCTGCCACGCTCTGAAGAATTTAGATTGGAGAAAATTCCCGAGTCCGTATTTCTTAACTAATAGCGAGACTGTAAAATAATGCACTCATTCATTATTCATTATGTTCGAAAATTCCTGGTCAGAGGTGAGATAAAATTCCGAAAACGGAAAGCATTTAGGGTTTATTTTTTTGCAACTCACACATGCACCAAACTTATACTTTAAAATGAGATGATAAATTTCATGTCATTGAATTGGGAAAGAGTTATATTTGCAGTGGTCTCAGTTTAATTAAATCAAATAATTTCCCATCGTGTGACATCAGCGGTAGCCTGTTTACGGACTTCTTTGATAAATATTGTACAACCGACAGTTCGGTTCTTCGACACCGATGAATATTTCTTGAATTTTCGAACACAAGTGCGCATACTATCATCTTATTGCAAAGTTTGAAGAGTTTCGAATTCCGTGAACGCTTTTTGGAAGTTCAATCACCTTGTTGCACGAATGTAGCGTACCTTACAGACTTTGAAATCCTATTTCGAGTCTAAAGTTCGGCCTGATTTGGTTCTTGATGTTTGATATTTGGGTTCACGCTGTATTTCCTGAACAATTTCGAAGAAAGCGTAGTCAAGATCTCTCCAGGCTTAAAAAGCAATCTGTAAGGAAACTTCTTCTAGAGATTGAAAACTTGGAGCACAAGCATACTTTTGAAGTAATCGAAGAGCAATATACGTTGTGAAATAAATGTAGTTTTCTCGTCCCAAAGCATCAACAGCCTACGTCTTTGTATAGGCTTGGGTATCCGACCTACGTAGAATCAAACTCTTTACATTCATCAGGGCCTGAATACACGAGTAGGGTCGAATTTATAAGGAACATTGATGGCTTGCTGTGGAATTTTAACCGGAGCTCTAAATTGAATGACAATTTCATTTGGGTCTAAAGCGAGCATTCCTGCACTGTGACGGGCCGGCGAAATGGCCACCACAATGGCCATGACAGCCCGAATACGCTTGCTAAATGTACGAGTCGAGTGTGAGGGCGTACGTTTGCTCACACACGCACGTTGTGCAGTTGCATAAGCTCTTGCTAGTACGCTGCAAGCAGACCGAGGCTCTTGGGTACGAATTTAAAAATGAATCCCTTCTGGAATTTGACTTTTTGGCTTAAAACTCGTGATTCAGGCATTTTTTTAACCCATCCAAAGTAGATTTGGCACTTCAATGTGGCAGACAAATGTGGCATGTAAAGGCAATTATAATTTATTTCCAAGACTCAGGAATGACTTTTGCCAGTGTTAGTGTGTTTTTTTCCCCTGCATGTAAATACAGATATTGTTCGTCTATGGAATAATTTGAGACGCTTCTTCATTCTCACCAAAATAATGAATCCCAATTAAGAGAAGGATATTTTCACCTAAACTCTATACTAATTGCGTTGATAAAATACAGTTAAAAATAAATTATACTCAATAGGTTTCATTTCACAAGTAATCATTCGTATGACCAATAGATTAGTGTCAAGCGCGTACTCTGTGTTATTTCATTAATATCAATTTAATTTTTCAAGTTATACATTTTATTGGATACCAATTTCCCGCATCCAATTACATTTTTTCGGTCTCCTGGCTTGAATTAACAGCCAGCCACTAGCAAGTGAATGAACTCAAGCTGATTAATTCCTGCACGCTGAGTTGAATGAACAAAGGGCTCCTAGAAAATCATTCTCCAGCCGTGCATTAATTAATTAATAAGTTTTCCATACTCAAAAATTGGGTCCGATAAAAGAAGCGTCCGGCTGTATTACAGGTCTTCTCGATTTCCACTGGGCTAAATCGCATGCCTGGTCGTCGTGAAAGTTGTACGCCAAACTACGCATTTACGCTAAAGATTTCTCGTACTGGTATGCGATTCTAAGTTTGAAGTACAAGGTTTTATTGCTTGTGAACGAGTTCATGTAACTCGTTGTTTGCCCAGCGCATGTTTGTGAGGATTTACTAGCTTAATAGAGACGGGATTTTGTTTTCCAAATTGTCTCAGGATACTCTAATGCAGTCGCTTATTCGCTCAAATTGTCAGACGGTACAGAACTTTTTCATACGCCAATACAAAGATCAGATCAGTCTGTTTAAACACTTCTAACGGTATACAAATCTTTCATAAGCAAGCACAAAGATGGGAGCTCATTATCTTTCGATGATACCTTCAAAGGCCTATACGTGTAAGCTGCAAAAAATTTAAGTAACTAGTGCTGCTGTCATGCATGTTTCGAGTTTTAGCTTATTGGCATTTTTTGATGTGAGCAGCTTAGTGTTCTTGATGCTATTATCAAAAAGCAAGCTTAATTTTTTATTCATCTTCTGAATACTTAAATGGAAATTTTGCATATGCTTTTAATACATGAGAGCGTTGCACATTGATGATGTAGGATACATAGTAAAAATCTTTGTGCTCTTGTTACATTTTCAGTACCTTTAAGTGGACTTTTTATTAAGGAACATTAGATGATTTACTCTCTCGCAAGTTTCAATAGTTTTTACCTTCATTCAGGAACTCATATGTACTTGCGTATGCGAAGCATTTCCGGAACGAATTATGTTGTCGTTTTTTCCAATATTACAGCCTCATAATACTATATTTTAGTACATAGGAAGTATACTTTTTCCATTTTGTGATAGTCTATCAAACACATGTCCAGTTAGATTTTATCTGTTGTGCTAGTCCAAGAAATTAATACCCAAGCACCTAATACCCAAGCAATTTATGATACAACTCGAATTAATTAGGAAACTTGCAACCGTTCACAGAAAGTGCGCAACAAAAGATATCGGCTACACTTGAAAAATTCACATTCCACAATTTTTATGTTAATCACCTGTTTTCCTGTCTGGCTCTCTATCAATTTCCTTTCACCGGTCTTTATATACGCAGGGAGTCGTGAAAAAATACTATCACAGTATAGTTCTTCATTAATCTTTACTATAAATCGTATACGTAATTTTAAATATTTGCAACGAACAATGCACTAAAGCATTTATTTGTTCAGTAGTTCCGCGATATTACGTGCTCTATTTTATCGTTAGGTCTAAAAATTAATACAAAGTTTCTTTTGTTCCTTCCTCCCTTCCTCCCGGGTCACACTGTCCGAAATTTCGAGAAGAAAACATTCACAACGCAAAAATCTACCAATAAATTTAAGTTTATGTCCCTACTCAAAGACATGCATGTAGACTACATCAGCAGTATTTGTACTTAGCAAACGAAAGCTCTCGAAGTAAAAGCGTCTAAATAATTCAAATCTAATAACTGAGAATAGGTTGAATTCGTAATTAGTATACAGGAAAATCCAATGGAAAATAGTAGATCGATAAAGACATAGTCGTTAATATATAGGGTCTCGTATAGCCGAAGGAAGATTGAACACTTTAAATTAAAATGACAAAGAATGTAGCTGAGAAAAAGAAACATGACAATACATAAGGCAAAGAATGTTCTTACATAGAAGATAAAGAAACAATTAGTGACCTGAGTGTAGAATAAAAAGCATTTACATATTGTGTCATGGCCAGAAATCGAAACAATGGAAGAAAAGTCCACATATTTCATTTATTTCTTCTGTTTGTGAGGACACAAATGTGCAGGAAACATCAGAAATCCAGGTAGTATTTATTCAAAACCTCATGACTAATCATGTTGTTGTTTGATCATGTTGTTTGCAATGTTGTTTGCGACACCGCATACTTCTCTCCGGTGCATCCAATGCTTCATCTTCGGCTGCCGACGGTTCTCCCTCGCACTCCATTCCCTCTCGGGCGAGGGCAAGCAACTGCCGGAGCAGTTCTGAGAACGTCCCGCAATTTCCCTCAGTGCGGAAATAAACAATTTTCGAGTGGGCTTTCCCGGCTGTTACACGAGCGGTGTAGCTCTCTATCTGGGTCGGCCCTGTGCGACTCGACCTAGCTTCCTAGGCTGATCAAAACTACGAGAGAATTACAAGGTTCGTACAAATTGAATACAGCTCCGAGGTCATCTTCGAAATGAATCTTGGTTCCCTACGACCCTCATGCAGTTGGGATCAGCGTCCAACAGACAGCGTTAAAACGAAGTGAGTTTTTATGCATTCATCGTGAGATTGGTGCTAACGCAGCGTGCAGTCATCAATCAAACTGGCTTAATGATTTCGAGGATTGCATATACTTCATTTTTGAGGTGATCACTAAATCAGGTATTTGAAAAATGGAGACACAGTTGCTAAAAACTATCTTTATGTGTGGTAACTAAACGTTAAATGAAAACCGGTGGGAAGAATTGAGCTGTTTTGAAAATGTTATGATGTTATTTTTGTTCTTAAAGGTGAGTCGGACAGTGGAGTATACATATATACATGACACCGCTCGTATTTTGAATTATGTCTTCTTACTATCAAACTCAATTAAAGAGTAGCAGATTCTTACATGAAAAAGTTCTCGCTTTCACTCTGTGATGGTCGAAATGTAACAGTAAACGGCGGGTAAGAAACTTGTCAGTTTTGGAGACATCTTCAACACGTTTGGACGTGTCACACTCTATTTTACAAGATTCATGCAAAAATACTCGGTCTGCGTTGTCGTGAATGTCTGATTGGTTCACAGGATAAGGGATCGCCAATCGCGAAAGTTTGATTGCATCAATTCCGAGAGCAAGATTTTTGCTCTCTTAATCCTGTGTAAAGGAAATGCCGACATTCTGCCAAAAATTGTGTCTTGACAACATGAAGCAGATTTTGGCAAGGACTCAAATCTTAGACCATGAACAAAAACCCTCAATGGAATGTGCTCTGCATTGTACAATCGAGTTAGTCGCGAAATATGACGATGCGCTGAGTGGGCTATTGCTGTTTATTTTGAAAACTTAGAAGGAAAATCGAATTTGGGATCTACCAAGCTTTTCGAGAATTGGCTCGAGACAAAATTTGGCAGGTTGCAGTTTTTGGTTCGCTACCGGACGCAATTTCGGGGGCCAAGGTACGGACCATCGGGGAAGTGAGGGATGGGGAGGGGGGGATTTGGAAGGAGAAGGGGGTTAGGTTTGGGGGTGACACGGTCACTCCAGGAAACACAAAAAAGATATATAATTTTGTGGCTTAAATGATTCCGGACGTAGCAATAACGGTAGAATCACACGCTAAAACTGCCACTATTTGGAACGATTTTTTAAAAGGAATCCGAGAGTGTTGGAAATGAAATCTAACTCGAGACTTTAGGGACTTTTCAGGAGGATTTTTTCTAGTGAAATAATATTAGGCAAAGCATGTGGAAAAATGGGGAGCCCACAAACTCCGTACACGTAAAATGAACTTTAAAAGTGAAGAAAATCTTCAAACAACTAATCATTCTTAATGGAAAACGTTACGAAGAACCATTACTCATCCGCCCACCTCCACGCTGTGTAGTGCAGCGGTCGAGGGAGACTAGGACATTATTGACGGGTCAAGGAGGGAGACTTGGACATTATTGACGGGTCAAGGAGGGAGACTTGGACATTATTGACGGGTCAAGGAGGGAGACTTGGACATTATTGACGGGTCAAGGAGGGAGACTTGGACATTATCGACGGGTCAAGGAGGGAGACTTGGACATTATCGACGGGTTATTGGAGACAGGGACCTGAGAATTTTGGAATCTCTGTACATAAAATCCTGTCCAAAGTCAGACAGGCAGCTCCTATCAACTGTAAGTTGTGAGTATCTGTGTAATTTCACTGTTTGTCATTATCCCAATTATGCTCCATTTACTGTTATCATGCACTGTGCATTGTTCTCTTGTTTGTTCTTTGCAGAACCTTTGTATGAACTCACGATGGATCTGACCATCGAAACTTTTTTGATCGAAAATTATAAGTTTTTCTTTGAATTTTCTTCACTTTTAAAGTTTTAGTTCATAGGATTCAAGCACAGTGATGAATTATGTAGACGCGTAAAATTATTTTAGTAAATTTGAAGTTTCGGGGAATGGCGACAAAATAAAATCAAGGAACTTCTGTGAAATATTGAAAAAATGTGAGGCATTCCACGCTAGAAATTCAGACGGAAAAATTCTACCTGGTTATTCTACAACTACTAAACGTATTGGAATATGGCAGCGGAAAGTTCCAAAACTAAAGGTAAAATTGAAAATTGTTGAGGAATCGCAAGTTATGTCACGTGTTATTTTTAAGAGACCGAAAATAAATAGCGTAGCTTTTATAGATATTTATATAAATTAGTTTAATTTAATATATACACTTAATTTCTTTCGTTTAGCTTCGAACATTCCGAATAAATTTTGTCAATATTTTTTACAATTTCATTTCACCACGAGAAATAAAAAATATTCTCACACCAATAGCAGCCAAATATTTCCGTACGTATACAGTATGACCGAGGGTATCTGATTAAAAGAGCGGTATAGAAACATTTCGCTTAATCACGTAAAAAATATTCAGTAAGTTAAAACGCACTTTATTAAAGTTTATCGACGCTCTATCATAATATTGCATAGGGGTACAACGTTACGATAAGAAAATAACACGGGGTTACTCTATAATACTTATTGCTTCAGGGTAATATTAAAAATATTGTCTTAAAATTAGCATTGCTCGTGCTAAAAAAAATTCCACTTTGAAATCTTAGCTGATGAGGAATCGGTTAAAATACTTTGACAGCAGCAATTACGAAATTATTTGATTTATGCATAAGATTGGTTCTTCAGAATGTGTTCATAACACGTTCAACTGCACATATAATATTAATATTCATACTGCATTAGGTTAGGTTGGAGTCGCTTAGATTTCTATTCTATTTTTTTTATTCTATTCCAAAAAAGTGTATGGATTTTGTTTCATGTGTTTCTTTTTTTTCACAGCTGTTGATAGTGGCTTCAGATGTGGCCGAAATGTTTGGTTTCATGAAATGATCGTGTAATAATAACAAATGTCTTTTAAAAGTACTGTCTTTGCCTCACTTCTAATACTAAGATAGTATTCATTCGCCCTTTTAAAAATTTGTTCATGGAATTTACTACTTGAAATTCATTGCATGGGGGTTCGAGCGTTGCAACATTGTTTATAGCAATAATCACAAGTTATTTCTGGGTTTTACTACGCGAATTAATTCTTCACACCTCGAGAAATTAACGAGTAAATTCATTTCAACAAACTCTCCTCTGAATTAGCTTCCAACTCTAAGTACGTCAACCAGGCTCTCAGAGGAAGGGACTGAGGCTGTGAAGCTGAAAGACCTCTATTTCATCTTTTTCACTTCATATCTGACGTACGTGAGTGTAGGAAAGCGAAACCTCTAATGTAGAGGCGCCAACTGCAGAAAAAAATGTGTTTTATGCACAAAGCTTCTACAGTTGCGTTCGGACATAACCTAAGTCATAGTTTGGTATACTCACGAAGGAAATTTTTAGTGACGTGATCGGAATATTCAGACGGCATCACAGAAGAATCACAAAAAGATTAATCACAGAAGAATTGTTCTTCGAAAAAAGCTGAACCTCGAGTGAACTAATTTATTTTTCAGTAATTGGAGAAACAATAATAATAGCCACTTGGACACTAGTGCATGCCATATAATAATGTCTTTAGGCAGCGCAATACATGCCTTCCATTTCTCAACGAGAGAAATGCTGTTGACATTCAGAGTGATGCTGGCGGGGGATAAAGCAAACCACTCAAATTGGCGAAGTTATACAAAATCAACCAGTCGATTCATGCAAAAAATTCATCACTTCTCCCTATATTTTTCGCTGTTCTCGTCTGATTGGATTATGAGCAGAAAAACAAGGAAAAACATGTCTTGTCGGGGCAGAAGCGCTCCAAAAAAATACAGCATGCAGCAGGTGAGCAACCGCACAAACCTTGAGTCTAGCAACAGCTTTACAAGAAAGGATGAGACCAAAAGGCAACCCGAATATCTTTTACGGTTTTTATCAGCCTTTAGTATCCTTTGTTGCTTTGTTTCCGCCGTGACTTTTTCGGCCAGAATAAATTTGAGTGCGATAAAAGGCAGAAATTGGCGTATGAACTGGGTGGGAAAAGGGTTAGTGGTTAGTTTTGATGTGAACAACATGAGGTGGACATGTTCCAGTCGAATGTTCCAGACCATGTTAGTGCGATAAAATTTGAGTGCAATAAAAGGCGGAAATTGGCATATGAACTGCGTGGGAAAGAGGGGGGGGGGTTAGTTTTGATGTGAACAACATGAGGCGGACATGTTCCAGTCGGATGTTCCAGACCATGTTTGGCCTGGACATCGGCGGCGCTAGATTGCCGCCCGGGGTGACAGTAGACTTCAGTTCGTGCGCACTCTGCGATGTATTAAGATTTCGTTTTGAACTGTAGGTGTTGAACTAACAAATTAACACGCTAATAATTCAAAAATAGGATTAATTCGAATTATTCAAAATACAAATTTAGAATTTATACACTGATAGTTTAAAAACGAAGTCCTTACTAAGAGTTGATTGTAGGTAATTTGTAGCTTTTGAAATGTTTGCAATGAACTAAGATGAGTGCGCATCGATTCCAAAAATTCATATTCAGAATCAGTGTTGGCTGCAGGCATTCCGTGACGTGACACATGTAGAGAAACGTGTACGTTAGTGCTAACTACATAACATATCCCCGTCTTACGACTTACGTTGCCGATGTGACTTCATTTATGAAAAAGTGGCCAGAATTTGTCTTGACCGACTTATTTTTCCAGATTCCATTAGAGATCTCTTCAATTCAAACAAGCAAGGGAAATATATGTGTATTCTCCATCAGTTTGAAAGATTTTCAGTGCAAACTACCATGTTTCGCTGTAAGATCATTGCAATGTATCTCACATCACCACAAGGCTGAAAACAATTCCGCAAGATTTGGAAACAAAATAAAAGAGTAAATTCTTTGAGGCGCGTCTCTACTCATGATGTTGCCAGCGGAATTTGGAATATTTGGAACCACTAGCGGCGAATTTGTATTGTGTGAAAGCTCTTTGCTCTTTTAATTAAATAAGAGAATTCTGAACATTCGTATATAAAAATGTGACTGTGGTTCAAGACTTCTCAAGAATTTATACTACAAAACTTCTTGACAGTGTTCTCCAGAGATTCATTAAAATCGGAAAATATCAAATTTCTTTATTCCTGCTGCTCGCCACGAACTTGTTTTACATAAGTTATTACTTTATTCACCCAGAATTTTCAAGCATTGCAACACTTCCAGTTTTTGTATTAAAGCACAATGAAGAAGTTCTTCGATTTATATGAAGAGCAAGAAAATGATCTGACGACCGTATGGCTTTAACGACTCAAGTTGTATTTTTGTAAAAAGAGATTCGTATTTTTTCGAGAGCATCGCAGATTGCAACTTTCTAGACGTTTTCCGGAGAATGACTTACACATAAACACTTTTGGTTAAAACTACAGCAAATTCATGACAGCTGTGGCGACTAAGCTTGGTTAGAAATACAACACGAATATCTTGAAAAGCAACGCGTAAAACGCATCCGATTGAAGATGGTGTTCTTCTGTTAACTAACCTTTTAAAAACATTTGGAAGCAAAATGAAAAGTTCGTCCAGAAGGAACTTATCAAATTATTTTACTAAAACTTCGAAACTTCATGGTCTGTACTTCTCTTATCATAAACTCATCTTGCGTTTAGAAATAATTCATTATTCAGTTCTGCAGACGTTTTGATGCTGCGCGAGCGCTTGTGTTCGACAAGTGCACTTCGATTTGCTTCAAAAATTGGTTTCCTCCTCTTTTTTCGTATGGAAAGTTAAATAACTTCAAAGTTAATTTAGCGATAACGCGTTGAAATTTTTCAGTTTTGGATATCGGTTTTCCCTTGAGGCGAGCCTTATAGGAACGGTTTGTCAATAGTTAAAGACAATTTTGGAATTGATTTTAAGTATCGGTGTATTATAATTATCATTACATTTATCTACGGGGGTGCAATACATTGGTCTGAGGCATTAATGATAGGTATTTGAGTAGCTAGACTAATTTTGTATGATACCTAGACTAATTTGGTTAGACTAATTTGGTCGGTATCTGGAAACCTTAGTTTTCGAAATTAAAAGAGGAACCAACGTAATCGGCAAAACTTCTGTTAAAAAATATTTTACATACGAAACACTCTCAGGGCTGAATCTCCACTATTACACCTACTATCGTACCATTTTTGCCTCATTTTACCAACTTCATGACAGAGTTTTAAATAATATGTATGTATGCGGGGAGTTGGTTTTCAACATGAAAAACATGGATGAGCACATACACATGTTCAGTACGTCGACTGATGTACGTACGTCTTATAGCTTGCTAACTTATCTCTAAATTTATAACGCACTTCTCGTAGTCCCCGACATGTCACGTACACGCTACAGGCACGATTTGATTTGTGTCTTTATCACATTTTAATTCTGTGAAATTTGAAATAGGATCATCACTCAGAGCGCATTTCTCAGTCAAAACTCTACCAGGGTTGAAAATTACTGCGTTGAAAATTATGAATTTCATTCAGATCGTGAACATTTCCACGGAGGTGAAAAATTTGATAGCACGTACGCACGACTAAACTTTGTTCGCGCCAGAGCTTGGAAAGTACAAAGTCGAATAGACGTGCGAAATGAGACGGAAGGTTTACCTTTTTTTGGCTTCTCTTGCAGCATTTGTTTCCCTGAGGCTCCGAGTGCCCCAGCGACACCGGCTAATTCACAGGCTTCTCCAACTTAATTTTCACCCTGATGGAAACTAATTAGGAAAAGAAGAAGAAAGATTAACAGTCTCTAGGGCGGGCCGTTCTGGCCAAACTGTGACAATGTGAGGGGAAAATGGAGCATTTTAGAACTAGGGAAAGTTTTTGTGTAAAATCCTTGACTCGCCGTGCGGCTTGCAGGTCACTGAAAGAAATGACGGCAAGCTTTTATTTCTTCGGAAAACCAGGAGTAAAAAATGAGGTTCATGATGTGCGTGAAAAATCAGAGACGGCTACACATTTTCTAAGATAGTATGCAATGTTGGGAGGGTTTTGAGGATGTTGTATAATCATTATTATTCAGTCTCAATAGTTCTAAGTTGATACATACCTTACTTATTTGGAAGAAGCCTGAAGATTATTTGATCACATATTCTTTTTCCCAGAAAAGCTCTCGAGGGCACCACGACCTCAGGAAAAATGATGCAGTGGTCCCGTACTTCGCCACAACAAGACCTCGAAGGATGTATCATTTTCTCAAAATATTATTTTGAGCACCAGAAATGTCTTCAAAAGAACCGGGAGCTCCCTTCAGAAAGCACCCAACCGCTTACGATATAAGGATACACCTAAGGATACTCATAAGGATACACAAAAGGATACACATAAAGATACACATCTAGGGAATTTAAATTTCAAAGTTTCTTCTGAGATATTTATTTAAAGTTTGCCAAGCTTTCGAACAACGTCTCGTATCTATGTACACATAAGGATACACATAAGGATACACATAAGAATACACATAAGGATACACATAAGGATACACATAAGGATACACATAAGGATGCACATAAGGATACACATAAGGATACACATAAGGATACACATAAGGACACACATCTATAAAGACGTAAGGTCAACCGTTCAGAGCCCCTCGGTTGTGTGTCCCGAAAACAAGGAGGTCGTTTACCGGCGCGTATCCTGGATACCGGTCTGAGGAGACAAATGAGGGGGTGTGACCAGAGTGAGAAGCTGTATTCTTGTCCTGAATCTCCAATTTTTCCCCCTCAAGCTAAAGGAAAACCCTAATGTACACAGAAGGCAAAGTTACGACCTCCTCTCTATGAAATATTCCGAGGCCGATACGCCCCTATTTTCTCACGGGCAGGAGACTATGGAGAAAAACAGTTTTTTGTTAGAAAGTGGAAGTGAAAGTGCCTCCTTGTGGGTGGGTGTACATCGTTTGCACGTAAACACACTAGTGTGAGGACATATTTTGGAGGTAAAAAATGATGAACCTTTTCAATTTAATATATTAGGTGTTTGGTATTTTAATTTACTAATTTCAAACAGACTCGCATGAGGGTTAAAATATTAAAGCAACAATGGAAATACTTAAAAAACCGGAAATAGGTAACCATGTTACCGAATACAGATAATTGTAAAGGTTTCATCGTTTTTGTGTATATGATGAGGGATCAATGGAATCGTTTCTTATCATCTTTTTCAGGGGGTCCTGAATGGAATGACAAAATATATTAATAGAAATAGGGAACTCCCATGG
>VOMN01056971.1:0-28938 GCA_014899125.1 Orchestia grillus
AACTAACTTAACCTAACTAACTTAACCTAACTAACTTAACTTAACTAACTTAACCTAACTAACTTAACCTAACTAACCTAACTAACCTAACCTAACCGCCTATGGTCTATCCTAAGCCTCTGAGGGGACTTGAGGAATAAGCATTACTAAGTAAAGTAACCTATTGTAGAATTTATTCAAATATATTCAAGGATTATACATACAATTGTATAAATGGTTTTAGGCGTGAATGGACCTTGATATCTTATACTTTTAAACATAACATAAATGACAGGGTCGCAACATGTACCATGCACATAGAGATCGTACCTACCTGTCCATTTCCTTAATCCTGCATGTAACCGCTGTCAGGAATTATGGATATAAGAAAAGATACAGTTTAGTCTTGAATCCTCATTATTTCGTTCAAAACTAAGGTGAATCTGCCCACAGCTGTATAAAACGTAAACGCTTGCTTTTGCAATATTCCGTGCGTTCAAAAAACAAGCTAGAGCTTCAAGGGTTAAAAATGACCGCCACGAAACATTTACCTCAGAATGATCGGTGCTGTAGGGGTACTTCAGCGGATGAACGGAGTGATAAAACGATGCCGGGTAGACAGGAGCCAGACGGTGCGATTTCTCTTGGCTGGGGAACAGCTTCACGTCTCCAAACACGTAGTCCAGGCCTGCGTAGCCAGGATACCGTCAATGATGGGTGCCGCAGAGAAATGTTTTGATTGACCTANGCGTACTATTGAGTATTGTATTAAACAGCGTACTATTGAATATTGTATTAAGCATCGTACTATTATGTGTCGAATGAAGTATCGCGAAACAAAGCAACAAATAAATTTGTCAACGTGGTTCGATATGAACCATGAAAAGAAACATTACCATATTAAAATATTACTTGTTGAATAATTACACCGCTGTATTCATTTTCTCTCCACCCTCTATAGCTCGGAGGCCATTAGGAGCAACTGTATGGAATTAAACGAACATAAAGAATATAAGTCGCACGATAGAATTTACAAGTCGCGTATGTATTCTTAAATACTAGCTTCCCTATGCAGTCAAAAATGACGGTAAATCTCTCACTTTAAATACCGCCATTTTCTGTATCATTGATACGAAATACCTTCTCTGACACAGTCTCACTGATTGGGAATACGGACCCGAGAATCTAGACCCTCAAATTTTCTCTCGATTCCTTCATTATGTAAATAAATGATTACACGTACAAGAAACTACAAATACAAAAACTTATAAACTCCACATCTTTTTACATGCGTAGTGTAGACTATCGTATTAAATGGCGTGTAGCGGCGACTCATAGATGAAATTAGGACGAGTTCTGCTATACATAATTCTTAGCCGTTTTAATATGGTGTTCAGCGAAAACGAACATCTACAAATAGAAATAAAATCAAAACTGGAAAAAGCTATACATTCAATAAAATGCTGGAACGAAGACAATAGTCTAATTCTATACTTCATTATAGCCATAAATAAGGTGTAGAGTTTTATACATCCTAAAAGTCATGGAACTTACTCGGGCCACGAATATGAATACGTTCAACTTGAGCATCAAGTAGCTGAAGATACCACGAAAAAATTCAAAGTTCATAGACTCACCGTCCTGGATGATCGGCGGTACGGAGTGAACACAAGAACAGCATTGTCACGACCCCGTTGTATGCGCCACTACTCGTAGGCTATCACTTTCAGGTAACAAAATGAGACGACTGTGCTACCTAAACTAAAAATTCTCACGCACTGAAAATTATTAAAATTTTTGGACTGAATTGAATAGAAATGAGCGGTAAAGAGGAAATGCTAAAGCATCAAGGTAGTTTTAACCAAGACTAATCAAATCAGAGAACTATATTGCGTCCGCCTCCGATGATAAGAGAAGAAATCGCTGGGGTGCACAATCAGTCCATCCTCTCCTGGGTTCGTTTCGATACCATTACCAGCCCCTTCATGCATGGTCATATAGAATGCGAAGAGCACTCCCACGCATTGAAAAAACAAGCTCAATAACAAAATTTAACAGCTGTACTGAACTCGGGGCAATTCAAATATAATGGAGCACAAAATGTTTGAGAAACATTTTAATGCTTTAAACACATGAGAAAATTTAAAACTCGAAAATGTAACCTCGGTAGCAATTAAAAACTGAATTAACTACTGCAAATAATAACTAGGTAGAAAATATTATTAAACTGATTTATGGAATTCAAACTTCTAACAAAGTGGTTAAAACAGTCTGTCGGCCATAGATAACCTTACCAAAAAAATTGGCATGCTACTGCAAGTATTAATAGAAAACCGTAAAATTTATAAGCACAACTAAAAAAGGTTGTAGATTTTAATAGAAAAATGAAAAGATGCACACGAGTGTGACAAAGGCACCAAAGATAACTTAAGCATGGGCTCTATTGTTCCAGTCAAGCATAGCTTTCTCATCAGCGCTCCAACTTATTACTCTACAACTTAGGTACAACTTCACATTTGTAATTTAAATAGTTTCTATATTATATATTTCTTTCACGTTATTAGTTTTATTTTTTCAACTCTCACATCACCTACACTTCATCACGTTTCATCTCCACTCAACCCTCACAAGTGCACCCTACCACAAACGAGAAATATACTGGTAAATGTTTACATTACTACTGCCAACTGCACATAGAGTCCTGTTCCTCGTACAGCCTTTATTTTAGTGTCATTAGATAAGAATTATTTTCTGAGGGCCGGAAACCTACTTTTGAAAAGCTTTGATGCGCAGAAACAACTACAGTATATTGAAAAATATTTAAATCTCAACAGCTTGCGGATATGCGAAGGGACAGCATGCGCACAAACCGGCGGCACTCCAGTGTGACCAGGGCATGAAGGCCCAAACAACTTCAAGATATTCAAGATATTCGTTCTTGTACCAATCAATCGAAACTCCACAAAGTCTACGGAAATTTGGGCCCCATTTTCACACCTTTTCATCACATAGTGTCAAATGAACAAAACAAACCTCTCCTTATGTAAAGTAACCTTAGCTTAACACTAACGTAACCTACTTTACCCCTAATATGACCGAGAGGAGGCACAGGAGCGGGAGATAAGTTATGCAATATACACCAATTTCTCATCCTTTCATACAATCGTAAATCTATTGAGAATAGGTTTCTGCCACTCAGGACAATAAATCCCATCTAATGACTCTAAAATGAAAGCTGTACGATGAGTAGAACGCTCTGTGTAGTTGACCGCTGTAGAGTAGATATTAACCAATATGCCCACACTGCTTCTTTGCTCTTGAACTAAAAGCAATAATGAGGTATTTTTCCAAAGACATATATTTATTTGTCAAACACAAGAGAAATAAAATGAACAGGAGGTAGGCCATATCTCCTATCCATGTGAGATCAATTTTTTTTTAACTTTCTAGCTTTTAAGAGCCTACCCCTGTCCTTCCACTCCAACACTACTGTACGCATTCCCTCACGCATAAGAGGCAAGTCAGTCCCCACCGGTTGTATTTTCACAAATATCGGAAAGTAACCGGCCCGGATTGGAAAGTTGGGTCAAATTTACAAAATAATAATTTCATTTTCACAAAACCGAATGTGATGAAAGGGGTAATTTTCGAAATCTGTCAACTACAGACTAAATCTCCTACGTTGGTCACATAAGAAAATCTAAATCTCTGTACTCACCTGTAGAAATTGATGACGGCTCTCGTACGCTCCTTGACGATATTCCCTGAAACGCACTCTCCGCAGCCAGCGCAATAATACAGAAAGTGATAAATGAGAGTAGAAACGTATGTATTAAAAATCGACGCCAAGCTCTGGGGGTATGTACCAGTAATTTTTTAACAAAGATCAAGTCAAACTTTTCCATTATAGGCTTGAAACGCTTCACGTTTTTACTTTACCTTGTTTATCAGTCAATGAATGTTTTTTTTTCTACCAAAAACAGGTTTACTCATGTGAGGTGTAGTCCTGTAACACTATTCAAGGCCAGGTTAGTATAACGAAGCATTAATGATAAACTCAAAACGTGAAAGCTGCTTCATAAACTGTTTAGATTTCTCACCTAGTTTACTATTGTTTTTGAAACAAAATTTTTAGCCGGAATTTTTGTGAATTTCCAAATTTACCTCTAATTATATCATTAGTTTGCAGTTTCTAATGATCGACCATTAATGTTTGCAGCTAGCAACTCTCATTATAAAGTTGCTCGTATTCCACAAACTTAACGAGCTTGAACAAATGCTTCTGCTACTTGGGATTGGTTCTTGCATTCAAAATCAAAAATAAAATATACCACTTCTACAAATTCTTGCCGCGACTACGGGAAAAGTATGGGGATAAAGCCATACAGAATGGAGCAACTCCTTCCGTGCAGTTTAAAAACCTGGATCTAATACACAAATAATTACTTGTGGTACGAGATAAAAATTTGTACTGTAAGTGTACACCATGACACAATTTAAATAGTACGAGAAATATACAACTATCTTCTAGCTCTAAGTTAGAAGAGTTCTAACGTCCAGCGCAGCACTCGGTCTAGCGCCCACTCTGCGTCACTGGAGCCACAATTGTAGTCCACTTTTCCGCGTCCGCAAGGGTACCAAAAACTATCGCCGAAATATCGAAAGCAGCGAATGCTGGTAAATTTCCTCCTTTCAACTCATATCGTGTGCCAGGTGAGGTGGATTACGTTAGGGAATCCTGACGACGGCTTCGTAGTAGGCCGCAATTTATGAAAAATGTGTTTCATAAGTGCTAGAGCACCCAATTTCGCAGTTATCATAACTGCTAGAGCACCCAATTTCATAGTCATCATAACTACTAGAACACTCAACTTTGCAGTTATCATAACTGCTAGAGCACCCAATTTCGCAGTTATCCAATAGTAGTTACAAGTCAATTGGAAACATCAAACGATTTGAGACCGTCAATTAGTGATGCAGAGCACAAAACCCTGAGTTACAATCTATAGCCTCGTAAAATTTCTGTGAATGAGAACTTTTTAAGTTATAAAGATGTGAATTAGGTCGCTTTTCTGACTCTTATTAATGCTCTCAAAGGCTTAGCATGGATTAAGAAAAATATTATATTTTTGTTCTCTATTTGGGGGAGTATATCAATTTTTTAGGTACTGTAGTATCCTGCGTGACACCAGCGACGAGCTGCATGTAATTGGAGAGTACAACAATAATGTGTGTCATGACGATGCAGACTTGAGGTTTAAGCTAACCTACCGATAATCAAAATTTAACTCATGTTCGAGACTATACTACCTTGGACAGGTTGGTGCACCGCAAGTCTTTCTTTATGGTAAACTATATAAAGCGAGCAAAAATGCGCTTCGAAGTACTATCTTCTTAGGAATGGATTCCTGTAGCGCACTTGATCACCGGTTGCATTCCTCAAATGGATGGAACATGTCTATGCTGCACATGCATTAGTAGCAATGAATGCTACAGCGTGCTCTATGATACTTGAAGTGAATTTCTGATATTCCATCCTTACAATCTTGGAATATATTATGGTATATTCTGTAGAATACACGGAATTCATATCATATAACAAATTCCGTTGTTACATAGAAATTTATACTTGCGTATCACAAACTTTTGTATAAATATTTGTTAGGCATAACCTTATTTATTACATACCGCAAGTAGAGAAATGTACACGTGCATGACACAATACATATGCAATGAAAACTCATGTCTCAAAGTAGAATTATATATCTTTAAATTTTGATTACCTGATAGTAATCAAATTATGCAAGTATAATAACCCAAGTTTTGCAATTCAGTTCCCACTTGTAATTAAGTTCTCTAAAATGGAATTCCCAGCAAACTTCGTAAACGAAACCTTGAGCACATTTGAGTCTATTGACGTTGGTGAAGAGAGGGTAATGAAACTCGTGGACTATAAAATTCCTTTACAACCCTTGGTGTAATTAACACAGGTGTACGTGGCTACCATGACTTTGTTTATCAGGCTAGTGATCAGCGGCGCGGTACAGCAGCTGAACGTTTATTTATTTTGTACAGCAGCTTTGCACTCGCTTTTGATTGCTCGCAACAGCTTCGTGATGAAGAGAATTGAGGAAAGCGCCGGTGTACGTCCTGCCAAGTTGTCTTTTATTGCATCACGACAGAAAAATTCAAATCCACGTAACGGACTGACGGGATGATCTTGATGGTTAACAGAGTTAGCGGGCTGTGGTACCAGTGTTCTAATTTTCGTCAACTTGAGATAATTGTTTTTATTCTCGTTGTTTATGTACTGGTCTTACCTTAAAGATGGAATCTAATTCATGCCGCTGTTCGAAAAATCACGCTCTGAAAAATACAGGCACATCATCAAACGATTCGGGCAGGTCTGTTTTATACATAGCCCTTTTACCTCAAAGGCTCACTCATCTATGGAGAATGAATATACTGTACATTGCGCCGTGACAACAAAATGAAAAAAGGTTAACTCTGAAATCCGAATTTACTTAATTTAACCCAAAATGTCCCCCAATAACATCATAAAATATTTGTTAGTTTCTTGACATACTGCTCGGCTACACAGGACTGTTTGTGCTTTCACTCGTTTCGGTGCACAAACTTTCCGTATCGAGTTGTGCCTTGATTACATGCAGGTTTCAATAGACATGGCTCAGCGACAGCTGCGTACGCTGGTCGAAGTGCTGTAAAAAATGACGAAGAAGCGAAGATGAGCTTATCGCTTTGCATTTTAGAACTTGACATCACAAATGACCCGCAAGATAATAGAGTATTTACCCAGAATCTTAGTGACGAATTGACTAATCTTGAAAAAATAATCTAACTATTGAGCTCTTTGAATAATACTGAGATGTCATTTCATGGAAGAGATTTATATTGCTCACGATACGTCAGGGTAGAGAGAAGTTTTACATGCGTCTCATACGTTCTTATACAAATAAAAAAAATTCTCAATTCGTGGCGATCTTTTTTTGTGCTCTTCGTTCTGAAACAATTCTGTAATGCAAAATTAATTCAATAGCTCAAGAATGGTTGAGCACTTCAAATTATTTTAAGTTTTCCTTCATTGTAGGTCAGAGATAAATAATTTCAGAATGCCACAGAATAAACAAATAAATATATAATCATAGTATACCAGCAATACATTCGAAATAAGAGCCCTTTTACTTGAAAATTTTCTCGTATATTTAACATTCCTACCTTGAATTTTTCTAGTGTATTTAACATTATTAGTCTTGGACTCCAAAAAGCGAAAGCTAGAAATCTCCCCCTGTAAATAACCGTCGTTATCATACGATCGAACCCAGCCATGCACGGAGCTCGTGAGGAAACCTTGGAGTACCCCGCCACTTAGATTTACTCAAATAATTTTACCGCTAAACGACTTCCACTCTAATTGAGTAATAAATAGAATAATTTCACGGTGAAACAGTCTAATAGAATTTTGAACATGACAACAGTTTTTAAGTACTACGCAATAAGTTGAGGTGACTGTAATAGACATTTATCAATAGCGTCTAAACAACACAACACGTCAACAAGATGAACTATGTACAAGCACTAAACATCTGCACTATTCGATGAAGAACAATAATTTACAGTGAACACTTCATTGTCTTGGTGGTTATATATAACAGATTCTGCTCTACAGGGCAACAGTGCAAACAAAAGCAATTCATTCCCGATTTTCGTTCGGTGTCAGAAATTTTAGAAAACCTGCCCAAATGAACAGTAAAAATTGGCAGGAAACCAATTTTTGGCGACGATGATAACTGAGGCTCAAAAGAGGAAGATTTTCAGGGAGTATCACTCAAATTTTCTCGGCCCATGTTTACAATTGGTTGTGAAAAGTTTAGGCGAAGATTTGCGTTAGAATGCGGACACGTCGAGGTCTCCTGTCTGTCAAAATTGGCTTGAAAATAGCGAGTCTCATCCATCTACGCACTAACGAATAACCGCTTGATACATTCAAATTGTATCTTGCTATTTTTTCATATCATGAATTGCAGTTAGAATATGTATGCAATTTTTGAAAATTGAAGTAACAGTTCATTTTTTGTTTGGTCGAAGAAGGAATAAACAAGACCATAAGAAGTGGATATAGATTTGTTCAATATTTGCTCCATTGATGTCTCACGAAGATCATTCATCAATCTCTATTTGTACTTGCAAACACGGTGGGACCAGACTATGAAAAGTGTTTGCCATTCATAAAATTGCTTATTGATTGGGAGCTTCCTTATTTTCAGCAGTCATAATTGAGGTGAAATGCACTTACACCGACTCCTATACAGGACCATTTTCAAATAGAAATTCTTATCACAAATTTAGTTGCTGTCAATTGACGCGCTCCGAGAAGAAATGATCAGCTCCCCAAAAATCACAACCATTACAATATTCGAAGAGAAAACTGAAACTTACATTACCTACAGGAGAAAGTGACTTCCTACAGAAGAAAAGACCAAGTGCCCCGTATTGCCACAGTTAAAATATCCTGAGGGAAAACTGAAACTTACATTGCCTACAGAAGAAAGTGACTCCCTACGGAAGAAAAGACCAAGTGCCCCGTGTTGCCACTGTTAAAATATCCTGAGGGAAAACTGAAACTTACATTACCTACAGAAGAAAGCGGCTTCCTCCTTAGCGTTTACGACACACTGTGCGGCCTGGTAAATATGTTCCTAAATCGACTTTAATGCCCAGCCTCCGCTCCGAATTGCCAGTGCAATTTGATGTTAACTAGACCACCCGTAACTCGTTGGCTCACGATTTTAAAAACCTGTTTGAGCCTTAGATGATTCATTTGTATTTCCTAACAAGTAACCAAAGCTGAAGAGAATATTTCATTCAATTTAATTTTAATGGACCGTAACCGTGATACGATAGAAAATCTATTACTTAATTGCTGATAGATGAGCTTTGAATTTCTGCCCAAAAATTATTGCCGAATAGTGCACACGGCTACAATAAGATAACTATCGAGATCTAAGTGTTAATATTATATAGATTAGAAGGCGATACGTGAAGATAAAAACTGGGGATTACAAATGTCATTTAACTAACGCGAACCAGAGATCCCCGAATACGCACAGAGTTTATACTGATAGGCCTTCTACTGCATACGCAAACAGGTTCTCGGAGATGCTTTTCTGATTCTGAAATAAGAATGTCAAATTGAATTTTTAATTTGAAAAAAAACAGGTCATGTAATTCGAACAACTGGCACGATCAAAGACATGAATTGTAGGGTGTACCGTTTGCACAATATCTTTCTGACAACATTATTGAAGGAGCGCGGATAAAACTAACGGCGGAAACCGGACGTTAAAGCCTAATTAATTACCTCTCGGCTAATCCAGAGTGAGGACTACTCATCTACCACGTCCATCAAACGACACACACACGACAATCTCGCTAGTAATGACACACAGTAATGGCAACCATGACAATTACCAACGAGCGGAGAAATGGCTTGTGAAACTCGAGACTCTTCGCTTTACACAACCTATTGTCTTATATCGTATCTAAATCTTCTAGTAAAGATGCATCGAGAAGAAGGGAAGGAACTGTACATAGTGAGGACGTTTGTACACAGATGGGAATGCTCTGGAACTGTAATGCAGTGGTAGTAAATGATGCGGTTGCCGTGGTCGAAAATGATCACGTGGTGTCAGTTTACTTTTCGTTCTCCAGTCCAGATTTACAGTCGAGGTCGCGTACGACTGGTATCGGCAGACAGGTATGGAAGTCTGGTTATGGTTACAAACTGAAGACACCTCACTTGATAATAAATCTGTACCCAAAGTCTACCTTTAAAAAATTCACTTTGGTATTTACGCACCGAATTTTCAGAGCGCTAACATAAAAGATAAATATTATATCAAGTTCAGAGCTAAAGTTGGAAACATGCATAGATTGCATAGCAAGTATAAACATCTGACTTGCCTAACGAAGGTATGAAACTTGTAAATTTAATGCTAGATACACTTCACAAGAATCCTATTTCTACCGCTTTGAGCCTTCGTTTAATCTATCAGTCGACTGTATGTATAAGAGCTTACGATTAGTCCTATTTAAAGTGCAGTTGAAAGAGAAATAGTTTGGTCCAGACCAGTGCAAAACTCAATTAATTAAATAACATTAACATCTAATAGAAGAGATCTAAACAGATTCACACTCACCACTTGTTCAGAACTTCTTATAAATTAACCTTGTAACCGATCTCTTACATTATCGATCCACACTTGGATGCAGCGCACTTGTGCATCAGATACGCATGACAGGTTACATTTATAATTTCTTCCTTCAAGAGCATGTCTATTAAACTTACGCATTTTGAGAACAGACGTCACCATCTCACGTTGTTTATTTCGTAGCCATCGAGTTTTCACGAGTGGTCGCCTGTGTACCATACAGGTGCATCAGGTATGAAACGTGATCGAGTTCGACATTTCTCGATTTTGAGTGTGTTAGTTAAACTTATTTAATGATAAACATAGGTTTTGCCATTTTCTGATGTTAGCGTCATGGTCATTGAGAGTTCAGGGATGGACACGGATCGATGCTAAAAATCAGAACTATCTCGCACCCGTAGCTGGGGAGTTTGGGAGGTGGGTGCTGGGGGATTTAGGGCTTCCCCAAGGACTTAAAGGGAGCTGCCCGGTTGGAAGATCTCATTTTACCCCATGTAACAAGCAAATAACATATTAAAAGACGAGTCCGTGAGCATGATCAGGTTAACACTGGGCAACATTTTTTCTGAATTGTCTTAAAAACTCCATACATGGAAATTGAGTTGAAAATATCTGGATCGAGAACAGGGGTAGCTAATTAATTAATCAAAACTTTAGTGCTAACGACTCAGCTTCGTTGCTCTTACAACATCTATGAAACTGATACAGCTAGCTTTACTCGTTTGGTCGATCTATTTATTGATTTTTTAGTAAGGCAGCGCCTTGAGTTCATTAATTGTACGTGTGGTTGCTAATACCCGTTTGTAGAAAAACTGCATCCTACATCCATGTCGAGCAAGATTTCCTGATGGTGCTTCCCAATCAAGCTTCAATGATGCGCTAAAAAAACGAGGCTTTTATATGCGATTTTTCCAGCACCACGTATGAGTAGATGGTACCACGTACGAGCAGATGGCACCACGTACAAGTAGATGGCACCACGTACGAGTACATGGCCCCACGTACGAGTAGATGGCACCACGTACGAGTAAATTACACCACGTACGAGTAGATTGCACCACGTTCGAGTAAATGGCCCTCAGGATGAATTGATTGGAACCGAAAATCACTGATGAGCGCGTCATGACAAGCACTGTTTCATACCCAGACTAGAGAGCCGCACAAAGTAATATCATGTAATATTACCGTACATATGTAATAACGCATGACGCACGAGCGAAGAGGTAGCACTTTCCCGGCTTAGAAGAGGGATGCCCGACTTCAACACTTGAAAATTCATCGGCGCATTTTATCTCGTGTAGCTCAGTCCCAATTCTAATTTGAGACGCCCGGTGACACTTGATGCTATAAAATGTAATAAAATGACGTAGCTAAGTCTCAGCCTACAGTTTACTTGTTTAAAGAATGATTCTATTATCTTATATACAAAAATTGAGGTATCCTAGTTATAGTTCAATTACATATCGTTTAATACCTACTCCACTGTTAGATTATGTAAATTAGCTGAAGTTTAAAATACTCAGAAATTTTAATACTGAATAAGGTTGAGTTATGATCTCCAACGGAAAGCTTCTTCTTGGGAATTCTTCAATTACGGTACGCACTTTTTACGAAGAAAACCAACAGAGAAAATGAGGAGAATGAGCCGACCTGTACAACAGGTGATAGGCTTGAACCAAATCGATAAATTTTATGGTTGAATGGTGCTGTATTGTCAAGTGTATTCGCAACGAATCGAGGAGTGGTCCAAGGGCGAAAAAATAAAGTCCAATACACTCTTGCAACTAGTAACTTATTTTGCTTGTAGTTGAAATTCATGAAACCTATTTCGCAACTATTTTGTGAAGGAATTAATAGGGCGGAGAATTTGCACCGGAGCCTATGCTATATAAAGTTTATAAAATTTCACCAAGTGGTAGTCTTATCTATTATAATATAACTTATAAAATGATACCATACGTATATTAATAAACGTCTGACATCTCTTTGGCACTGTTATTACAGACTAAACGTAAGTTATAAATATCAGAAAGGTAGAACGTTAACTTATTATCTTTGGAAATTTGTTCTACATTCTGAAGCCCTTACCCAGCTGCAAAACTTCTTTACAATAACTATTAAAGATCTTGTGCTGTGTTCCGAAACTGTGACGAATTGATTGAAGAATTAAATTAGATTCACACATTTCCCTACCAAGCTAATGGAACAGGCAAAAGAACGGAACCTTGGAGCTTCTTCAATATCAAGAAGATACGAAGTGACAGCACTTCCATAGTCTACAAGCTAGTCTATACCTCTTAGAGGCAACGAGGAATCACGAGAGACTTCATGAAAGGTCCAATATTTGCTGATTTTCTTCATTCCGCCGTGAGTTTATATTGCTCAAAATATTTTGTGCTCGTCCAAAGTAGGATCATGTTCTTCACGCGTCTCTCATGATGAATTTATTTCAATGTAATTTCTTTCCGTGCGATGTTAATTGCGCTCAGTACATTATTTGTGTAGAAAGACTTCCCAGAATAAGAGCATAGGTGCTGCTAACAATACTCTTTGCAGAGACATTAGTTCATATGTTTGGCAATATTGTCCATCAGGTATTGCTCGCACCTAAGCTCGAGCATTCGTGACTATACATGGAAACTGGTCTCAGGATGTACAGGTCGCGGGCTATGTCGTTGGACAGACCTAGCGCCTCCCGAGAACGATCTTCCTATCGTGGCGTGGTGCCCCTGTCCTGAAGATGTCGATGTGTAGTGCTGCTGCTGCTGCTGCTGGATGTGGTGGGTGGATGCTGATCGCGAGTGCCCATGGGCCGTTGATCGCGACGATTGAGATGGGGGTTGGTACGTGTGGCTGGGGTACTGCGTGTCGTAGGAGTAAAACGAGGGAGGCTGCCGACCGCCGCTCCCCGTTCCGCTGCCATTATACGCTGGCAGTGTGTGGGAAGAGTAGGATTCGACAGGGTACGATGATAGGTGAGTTGTGGAGCCGTGAGGTGGGTGGCCGTAGTCGTATGAGTGTGCAGTGTTCGGCGTTCGAACTCCACCGGGATGAGATCCGGAAGCGGCGTGGGATAGAGTGGCATACGGATTGGTTGCTGTGATGACAACCGTGGTTCCTGCTCTTGCGTGGGTGGGGTGTGGGGCTGTCGGGCGCGGTGGTGGTACTGGCTGGGAGTGAGACGTAGAATAGGACCTCGAATGGCTGGCCCCGCTCCCTCCGCCTGTCTGGTTCCTGGTGCTCCCGCTCTGGGCAGAGTGTGAGTGGACCAAATCTGATGCGGGTTCCGGTTGGGCGAGGCTGTGATGTGAACGGGATTTTGTCGCGGCAGAGTACCCGGTTGGGTACGGTTGAGTGGTATATCGATGTGATGACACGAGGTCGGACTGTGATTGATGGTGCTGTTGGTGATTCGATGAGTACTGGGATGGATAGTGTTGATGATGCTGGTACTGTTGGCTTGTTGCATTCTTGTCATATTGGGGCAAAGTAGCAGATTGCACTTTATAGTGTGGTTGTTGTGACACTTGCTTCTGGTATGACTGTTGTTTATGCGGCAACTGCTGTTGCTTGTACTCGGAAGGGGTTCCATGGCCATGCTTGTGTTCATATCCTTGCTGGGTGTGGTGGGATTGAGATGGGTAACCGTCAGCGTACCTATAGAAGTCGCCGGAGGATTTTGGTTCAGGCTTCGGAGGTTTGTAGTCGTACGAGACGTGCTTGGGCTCGGCTGGAAGAGGCCTGTGGTCGAGGGTTGAGAATTTTGGATCGTACGAGGGCTTATGTTCGTGGTTGGATGATCTTGTGTCATAAGTTGCAAATTTCTGGGGATATGATGAGGATTTTGATTCATTGGCAGAAGGCTTGTACTCATAGTTGTAATGTTTGGCATCGCGGACTGAAGATTTTTGGTCCGTGTTGATGTGTTGTTTTTCATAGCTTGCGTATCTTGCAGGAGGGACGTGTTGTTTGTGCTCGGCGCTGGGCGATCGATTGTATTCTGCGCTCGGGTCTTTTGCGTGCTTGGTGATGCCGTTGACGCGCTTGGAGTCAACGTGAGAAGCTTTGTTGTCAATTCCAATGTGTCTACCATCAACGATGACGTGTTTTCCACGGTCATTAGGTGTGTGCCTAGATATGTCGATGGTTGATCCTCGGTTGCTTTGACCACCGTCGGTGGGATGGGCTTCTCCGTTCTGCTGTTTGTGGTGGTCGTGGTATTTGTGCTGATCAGATTTGGCGTTTGAGGGTTTGGACTCGTAATTCTGGGGTTTATTATCTCGAGGCTTTGGTGGAAGCTTCGGCTCTGGAGCTGGGGGCTTGTGCTCGGGAACTTGAGGGGGTCGGGCTTCTTGAGGCTTGCGTTCTGGGTGCGAGGACTTGTGTTCGGTGTGTTGATGAGGCTGCTGTTGAGACTGCCGGTTATTCGAACTTTGCCGGATTTCGGTGCTTCCTTTGCCGTCAATGTTTGATTGTCTTGTGTCTGGGCTAACTGACTTGGATTCTGTACCAACAGATTTTCTGGTCTCTGGAACTGCTTGCACGCTGCTTGATCCTCCTGTGCTCGGTCTGACTCCGGCGTCAGGGCCTGCGGGTTTTTGCTCTGTGCCCGCAACGGCGGGGGCGACGGGGCTGGTAACTTGTCGCTTGTGCTGCCGCGTTGCTGTGTTGGAGGCGGAGGCGCTTTTCTGACTGGTTGCAGTGGCGTTCTCTTGTTGCTGTTTCCCTGACCCTGCTGTGTGGCGAGATTTGATAGTGCCAGTTGTTGGGGTTTGGTTTTGATTTCTGTCGAGAGTACTTTTGTGCTCGTATCCTTTATGGTTGTGGGCGTCAAGATCATGTTCGTGCTCGTGGTGGTATTCGTGGTGGTGTTCGTGATGGTGATGCTGCTGGAGCGAGTGTCTGGAAGGCACCAGTTCGGTTGGTGGTTGGGCAGTACGAGTTGGCTGAGTGGGACGAGAGGGACGTGGAGCGGTTCCGGACCAAGAAGCATTTGCTGATCGGGCAGGAGTGGGGCTGAGGGTTGTCTTCTGTGGGGGTGCGACGTTGGGGGCCCTAGCTGGGGCGGTTGTTGATGGAGGAGGTCTTGGTCTCGGAGGGTCGAGTTGGGCGTGCCCTCAGAGATACTTCGCTTTGGCCGACGTAATGCATTTTGAGAGACACATTGCGATCATCACTCCGATCACCTGCAGTTAGTCATCTTAGATAAATCCACGAAAGGCAAATTTCGTTCTTAGTGTCTAATAACTCAAAAAATAAGCCTTCTTATCTCCGAAAAATCGATAAACTTCGACCTCTTGAGGCCGCTCTATGAGTTGCAACTGTTATGTATACAGCAGGTAATAGTAGATTTGATACGAAAGGTCTGAACAGACATTAAAATTAGGGGTTTCAATAGCAGTGACAATACATAATGTTTGGAAATTATTTCACATAGGGAATATGATCAGTTATTTGAAATAATTCCATTTCACTTAAAGAATAAAACAGTTCTAAATATCCATGAGTACGTTATTTCCACTCGTCTAAAGGAACAATACACATTTCTGTATTCAACAGCAACAACTTGATGGATAACACAGAACCTGACTCGACCTCACCATGATGGCGATGAAGACCATCCCCGTGATGAAGAACGGGAATCTCTTGTCTTGCAGGAACTTCACCACGGTGAGGTAGCAGCCCTGTGTGGCGACAGCCTTGTAGTCAGATAACTTTATAGCTACCAGTAACATTTGCGAAGAGCTCTGTTACTGATCTTGTACTTGCGTATTATGTAAAGAATTCAAGACTCTAATTGTAAAGCTCATCTATACCACTATTCTCATTATTATTACAAACAAGAGTATGATAAAGAGTAAAACATTATTTTACGCACGGTTTGTGGAAAGACCGCATTCTATGACCGTATTCTATGTAGCTCGGTTTCACACACACACAGATAACGAAAATCGAGGAACATGAGCCCTCTAAGACTAGGACTGACCCTGTTGTAGAGAACACAGACGGAATTGTGGCGGCGGCTGCAGCAGGACGTGGGAAAAGGAGGATCGTTGCGCTGGCCAAAAGGCATGGCCACCCAGTCGCTGGCGTTGTAAATCCCGCAGCACCCCAGCTGCCGGATTAAATGCGTTATTTTCTCCGGCGTTTTAATTATTCTCCGGGATGCGCACTGTACTGTGATCTATGTACAGGAACAACGTCTTTTTGTGATTAAATAATCGTTTCATTCATCATATGCCGTGCATTATGACCAATTAGATGTGATTTACTTGTAATTTTTTACTGTGAAATGTTATTCTTCTAGTGATTTATACTTTAAAGGAACAGCATCCTTGTATGATCAAATGAACATTTTAGTCATTATATTCCGTGCATTAGCTGCTATTCGGTATAATTTGAGCTCAAGTCTAAGTCATAAAATAACCAATTCGTAAAATTTCATTCTAAGCGTCCACCAAACGACAGGCACTGAGCACTGCAAATCAATTGACGCATGATGTAAAAGAAAGGTTTCACCAATCTAGCCAAACTAAAATAACTTATTTGTACAAACGTCCACCAAAACGACACGCACTGAGTTCTGCAAAATGGTTGACGCAAGGTGAAGGAAAAACGCTTCTAAAGCCCAGCGGAACTGAAATAAATTATAGCTACAAGCGTCCACAACATATCAAATCATTGGAGCGTTTAAAGAAATCGTATAAAAACGTCAGAGACTTAAAGTAAATGATTGGTACAATTGTCCACAAAACGACAGGCACCGAGCTCTGCAAAATCACTAACGCGTGATATAGGAAAAATACTTCCGAAATCTAACCGAACTCTGCAGGTTGTCAACCGCTCTGGTGGTGTCCACAGTCCTGCCGTAGTCAGTGAAGGCCCGGGCCAGGCCTTCCTCGTAGCTCGCCAGCACCCGCATCCTGAAGGTCCAGCCGGACACCCCTGCTGATACCAACGTCACCAGGTCCGCAAGCACGAACGCCGCATACTGTAATGAAATGACCGTTGCCGTACTCCACTTATTTCTTATTATTAATTATTCGGTGCCCTAGCAATCCAACAGCCCGAACGAGATATAAATGCCCATTTGAAGATAAGTTGGCGGGTTTCACATGAAAACATTAGAATAGACGTGTCTTAAGATCGACGTGTTTGTTTCTTAAGTCCTATAATATTTTTTGGTGTAGTTCACCGGATCCTGTTGTGACCCCAAGGCGCAAACTAACGAGACCAACAGAAATGAGTCTGAAGCTTTTATTCTCGAGTGAAGAGCAGGAATAAGAAGGGTGGTAGATCCTATGGCGAGGAAGTGGGTCCAGAAAATAAGAAAAGGACTGAGATAGTTTGCGGAACTATCCTGCAGAGGCAACCATTTCAAAGTTGCAGCTAAGAGTATATTCTGAAACGCAGTTATGCGTCAGACGTTCCCTATTCCCCAAGGAAAGACTGTTCTCTCTAAAGGTTATTTTTTCTTTAATTAGGCTTGAGGTGAGGCATTTATCGTTCTTGGGTTGTCCAGATATCACCTTACAGGACAAAGGAGAGCCACTGTGGTGCAATGGCTCACATACAGTCATAAGGAGCTGGGTTCTCTAAAGCTGGACTCCCTGTGAGAACGGTTGTGCCCTTCTGTACTGGCGCAGGCGTGTGAATTAAGAACCTTCGCTTTGCCCAATCGCTGTCCACAAGACAATCGAAACAGGAGACAGAAGATATTTTTTGCCTGTGTTACATTTCCAGTGATAGGCTTATATTCCACGTAGAATTATATCAGTAAGATATTATTCGTTCCAGAATCAAGAAAATAGAGACAGAAGAGCATTGGTGACAAAGATGTGCATGTAAATGTAATCGATAATCATAATAGAACGCAATTGCAGAAAATTCATTAGAAATTATATTTCAAGCATTTGATAATTTTAAATAAATCTATTTATTTTGATGATACTCAAGCCAATTTTTCTTCAATCGAACATTCAATTTCTTCAGTTTACACTCTATTCCAGTAACTGATAATAAAATTTTCATGAATTGAATTTTTTTGAGAAACTTTAATTTCATAACTAAATCTAACTTCGACTTCTAATCATACCTGTCATTACTCTAGCTTCACTCAAAACAGAAGAAACAATAGACAATCACATGAATGTGTTTAAATACTTTTTTATAAAACGTATTAATGTTGCAGGTTCCAAACTTGAACAGACCAAAACCACAAAAATATATCAAAAGTCTTACGAATACAGAAGGGTGACAAAAACTACCTCAAACTTTAGTTTTGCATGTTCTCTCCCAATTACGTGCAAACCCTGCCATATTTTTTACGATTAGTCTAGTGTTTTGTCACATACAGAAGACAAGTTTTCCTCTGGTATTCACAGACCATCACATTCGATATTCAACGCGACTTCCACCCTTCATTTTAAGCCTGTAGACTCACCGATCACAATTAAAAATTTCATCTCGATTTCCACATCTTAATTTTACTGCTGTAATTTTGCTAATTAAACAACCGATGTACCATGCTCTGTACGTGACTGATTTCGGAGTAAACGATCTTTCTTTCTTTCCCTCTAACCACAATGAGGAGGATGGGCTGCTCCTTAGCAGCGCAGCAGCACGCCAGCAGCGCCAGCAGGCACATCAAGGAGCCGATGCCGATGCCGATGTAGGGAGCCGTGGCCGCGAAATCAGGCGACATGCGCACGTATTTGTCCAGCTCGACGGCTGCGAAGATGCCGATTCCCAGTACAATGAGGCCCACGAACTGCAATAACAGAAATGCTGAAGTGATGCTGAAATTTCAATGATAGGTCACAAAGTTAAGCACTCAGCTGTCTTTGAATGGGGGGACTACGGTTCATGAAATAGTGGCATGGCTCTAACAGTAATGTGTGGGCTGAGTACAGTAAGGAGAGTGTTGGGTACATCAATGTGCATGTTGGGTACAATCTGAGACAGCACTTTTGTTGTAGACCAGTGTTTCCCCAACTTTATTCCCTTTTACGTGTTCTAGACATCGGAGATCAAAACTGACCCCCAACTTTTTGACGCACGATGTACGAGCTCGAATAACACTTAAATACACAACAGTTCAAACGGAAACGCATAGTTAAATTTTGTGATGCAAAATAGATGGATATATGCAAAACAGGGAATATGATAACATCAATACATATTGTTCATTATCCCGTCGTAATTCGCTTATGTCAGGTTTCATTCAAGTGAATCAAATTCAAATAACATATAATGTTTATTATCCTGTCGTAATTCACTTACGTCAGATTTCATTTAAGTAAAGTATACTTTAGTTTTAACTATCAGGAATGTCTGACGAACCCCCTGGGAATCCTTGCACTGAATCATGGAGTGGCCGCTGCTTGAGAAGCCTCGTTGCAATGGAAGAGTCGCCTAGCCTAGCCCACACTACAGTACTTGCAACAGTGTGGAGCACTCCAAGGTGCCGCGAGCCGATGTTGCGTGACTCCATGAAATCAGAACTCGAGTAATTAAAGCCTGTAATTGAGACTGGAGTGTCCGAGGAAGGAAGGTATCGTACTTCAAAGACGTGAAAACGTTCTACCTCTATCTGAGGTTTGCAGTTATAATAGATAAATGTATAGTTTTTTGTGTGTCGTCCAAGTAACACTCAATAAGGGTGTTGGGCATGGGTATGACTCATGGTTGTGTGGTAGTTGGATAGTGTGGCACGAGCATTTAAACAATGAAGGTAATACAGTATATAATGTCACTTTCATTGTACAGGGTGTACCTTGAAAAGTTTTTTTTCAAATACTCATAACTTCGTACCTAATAGCTGTAGAAACTTTTATATGGTCACATTTTCCCCTTCATTCAATGTAATTTCATCAGAATAAACCATTCGGCATTCATAGGAATAGTTCACGAAGAGATAAACGATAAGTGAGAGTCGTTTTTTCGCTATTGAGCGAGGGCATTTCTAAATGCACTGAAGAGAACAATAACAATTTATTAGAATCGCAATACTAGTGTATCATGACTACGTCATTCCTATTTCTGAACGCTCTTATTTCAACTTGAATTTACGAGTGCAGAAATTGAAGTCTTCACCATCAACCCTTAACAATACAATTGAGAAAAGAAGAGCACATATTCATAGTCACGACTTTCAACGACGTCAAGAAACTTGTCTACATGTATTGCTGCAAATGAAATAAAAAATTTGGTGATATCTAAGGACAAAATATCCTGATTATTGAGGAGGCAAGTGGAGAGAACAGTAATCATTAATACTAGCAGACAAACCCCGCCAAAAATGGCGGGACAAAACATGTTCAATTCTTAAGAGGCCCTTGAATTACCGGTAACTCTTGACATGGTTATTTTCAGTATCACTGATACCGACTGCCTTATCTGACCGTCTTGCCATTAGTTTGGGAATACGGACCCGGATTTTTCTCTTATTTAAATCCTTAAACGTCTCTGTCGCTCTCTTGCTGCTTCTCTTTGCAATCTTCTTCTCTCTTCCATTGCTTTGGGAGGGCAAAACGGTTCAACTGTTTTTTAAAGAAATTTCAGTTACAATGCTTTCTTTTATGCACGCCAGTGCTGTAGCTGGTGCGCGTATCATAGATACAGTTATTCATATACTGCGATGTTCTGCATGTACTGCAAAGTGTGACACAGATACATAGTTACAAGCGTATTAATATATAGATTCTACAGTAAATTGTATCAAAAAATATTGGAATAAAGATGGTTGTAATGTTCATATCTTATTTCAGTATCCTCAGTAAAGCTTGAAATTTCAAAAAATACTGTATTTCACGTCGGTGCACGAAACTGTGGCACGGTTAAAATTCCACTAAATTAAATACATTTAAAAATGTTGCTAACTATTGGACTGATTGATGTTAACCTCTTAGATACCAGTTGAAACGTCATATGGAATCAACGTCCAAAATTGGCAATGACAGATACATTTTGAGTTAATTGTTTGGAAAAGTTATCTTGCATAAAAGCTCGGCACGGGCTGAAAAGTTCATTACCCCGTCGTAAGGGACGTGACATCAAACTTCATTTAGATATTCTAGTATTGACTTCCCCAGTGTGACTTTGCTAACGATAGAGGTAACGGAGGTATCCTAATACATAATCGCAACATAATGGACGTATCACATACTGTCAGTAAAATAGAGGTCATTCGTGAAGTCAACATGATGGAGATCGAAGAGGCTGGGCTGAAAAGGTTATTTAATTAGCACGAGGTCGAGCCCAGACAGAGCGGCATATGAGCGCGATTGAGCCTCTCCGATTGCTGAGTTAAGCTGTCGTGAGCTGACTTTTTATTTTCCGAAAACTGTCATGACCGCTGTAATTCTTTTGTTCTTGCTGTTTCTGCTCCTCTGACTTCGGTTTGTGTCCCCGACTCCATTGGCTCTGCGACATACGAAATTGACTGACTTTATGCGTTGATGAGTAATTTTAATAACGATATTTATGAACGAATTTATGCGTTGATGAGTAATTTCGATAACACACCCTTACGCTACAAAGGAAAAATTAATAAACTGTTCAATTTATGTTTAAAAATGTCAACTACGACGTAAAAACCTCCTGAGACAATTTAGGAAAGTAGAACCTAATAAATTGAGACATCTCGAATCCAATTTTGAATTTTTATGTCCCTGAAATTCTATTTCCTTGATGTTCCTACATCCGAACCAGACCCTAATTCCCGGAGCTCGAAAGTGGCCCAAAATTTCGATTCCTCAATTTCCCTTCCACAGCCTCCGGTTTTGAAGCCATTATTGTAATTGCATTTTGGTCCGGAACGTCAAAACTGTGACGGGCGGACGACGTCTCTAGAGCGGCCTTGTCCGCGCAGCCGTGGCGGCGTGAAGAGGGGGGATGAAGCTCTGTAGCGGCTCATCCATGCAGTGCACTACCATCAAACGATTAGGAAATGATTTTTGCAATGAAACCTTTAAAAGGCACGAAATTGTTTACTCTCCTCTTTTTTGGGACAGTTTGAATGATATTCTACACTGAAAATTCATTCGTAGTATCTGCCTGTCAAACTTCTACGAATTTACCCATAATCGAAGAAAACTCCAAGCAATTTGAAGTGAAATGAAAGCACAAAATTTCAATCATCACACTCAAAGATCAGTATTAGGTAATTTTTTCTTTGTGGCAGTCTACGATATACGATCAGATGAAATTAGTTGTCGCCAGCCAACTTAGCAGTACACTTGAAAAACGAACCCGAAATGAGTTGTAAGCTCTTCCAAATAAAGAGTTCCATGCTAGTCAAAAAAATTATGGTTGATAGATCGTTACGAAAACACGTTAACTTGTACCAAAATATTATGCGAAAGTTCACTGCTAATCATTCTTTTTTGACGACACAACTGTTGCAGCCTGGATGCGTAGGCACAACCCACAGCTGCAACAACTGGTACGAGGTCCACCGCTGTCGTACGAGTGGAAAAGTGGTCCCCGAATTTAAGCCTTTTCGAAAACTTCGGTAAATTTTGTCTGCGCAGCATTTCTCTGTGTCGACCGGCTGGGGTTGTCGTTAAGAGTTCAGCTGATCCAATTAAAGCGACGCAGAAGTTGTGTCGTAGCAGAACAAGCTGCGCGGCATCGCTTGCGCAATCTAGCGGAGGAGGATTATCTCCGATGCCACGCTCAACTTACGTCGGTCTGCATAGCGAACTTGGAATGCGGCATAGGTGAGTTTCAAACTTGTGGAGTTTCCTGACGAGAGAGAGGTCGTACCAAGAGAGAGAAACAATTAAATTCAGAGGCGTGGAGTTTGTGCCAAATAGAATGACAGAGACTGTTAATTCAGTTCTTGTGTTTCTTACTCTATTTCTATAAATTTCTTATATACCTTTATTGTAACTCGTATTCGTAAGAATAACATACATTGTTTCAATGATGAGAAAGTATTTCATATAACCAGCACCAAATTCGAAAGCATTCAAGATAAAACTTTGAATGTGATGGGGCTTTAGATGTCTACATCCCAATGAATGCGCGACTTGCACCTTTTGAAAGTTTTCTATTATTTTGATACAAACAAAAACCATCAGCACTTCTTTAACGAAACTAACCCAAGTACTTGATTAAAGCATATCCACTGAAGTACTCGAGTTCCGAGAATTTTTAAAAATAGGAAAACAAACGAATGAAATTATTTACTGATATTCGGCGAAACCCCAATTCTGTGCTGATATCATCAAAGGGTGCAATAAATAATGTACACATGATTAAAAGTTTATTCACCAGAGTCACACAACAGTAAAGCTATCTAAAGTTGAATATCCTACGTGTTTTTAACGCTGAATTCATAATCACTAAATACTAATTTTGACATGAATTGGTTTCCATAACGGTGTTTTTCTTGCTGTGCGAGAACGGATTCTCTTGTTCCTAAGAACTGCTCGAATAGTATTCGTTGCATCCATTTGTCCCAGCCATCATTTTGAAGTTCAGATCGAGTCACTCGAGGATTCTTCTTTAATTCATGGACTATATGTTTAGCCGCACGGCTTGAAGTTTCAGACGAATACCCTGAACGTGGTATACATACAGTAGACTGAAAGGACGTGAACCAGCAAATTGTGTCGCCTATGGTTGAGATAGACATTTTTAGCATTGATGAAACTTTTCAAAAACTCAAACAGCGTTTATGTAATTGAACAAATACTTCTCTGGCCCTCTCTTACAATTGTTTAGTCTTCCCCACATTAGAATTACTGCGTTGATCGATGATCTGTTTCTCAAGCAGCTCTCAGACATTGACTGAAGTCCGCTGCTGTACGTGGACAAAGTAGATTATATTACTAAAATGTTCTGTAGCATTCCGATTACGTAAACCTCTCTGGAATGTTCGAGGACTATTTATTACCAGTTTAAAACTAGTTTGGCAGGTGTGTTGGACACTTTTTGAGGCGATAATCTAAGGCTTGTGTCGGTATTACTTATATCAGTATTTCATTATTTGTGTATTCTTATACCAATTTGATATTCAGCGTACAAAAATACATACGATGATCAATTTTATCATTGCTTTGTTGTTGCGTGACTATGGTTAGCAAAATTTTGTCTATGAGTCTGATATTTATTGCTCCCATTGTACGATTGCCATACAAAGACACCTAGTAGGTGCAGTACATGCTAACGAAGATCTTGGCCTTTGAGATCTTGAAACACTTGGGAGCGCAGTACACACGTACTGACTACGGTTTGTCCACCACCAAATATGTAACCCTAAGAGACCTTACGGTCGTGAGTGTACCACTACGAAAAAATGCTGTAGTACTTTTACTGTGCAAGCATAGGGCTGAATAAACCTGAAGATTTTATGTCTAGGTACAACATTTAGAAAATTAATACCTATAATGCTTTTTAGGTTGTATGGTAATACACATATCTCAGACTAACCTAATCTTGTGCCTGGGTCTCAAAAGGGTTAATGAGCGCTGCGGGTAAGAAATAAGATGCAAGGTTCGTTTGAAAGAGGGACAAAAATCAGCTCGACTCGGGGAATTCAATTCCGTATCTGAAATCCATTACGAGAGGCCTGCCATCCGCAGCTCCCTGAAAGTCTTCAAGAATTGCGTCAGTCAACTTAATCGACTGCTCGAAACTTCATTAAGTCATTCATTATGGACAGAAATCGTACGTACATATGAAAAGAGACTCGAGCCTATTCATCAAATGTGCATTGAGTTATGAAACTGCCCTCACAAGTAAATTAGTTTTACTCGGAAATGAAACTCCTCGTCGTAGGATATTTATTCATGTGCTCTGATCTTCATCATTTAAAGTATTTTTGAGAAAACAACACTCGAAAAAATACCACACTCGAATCCGAGACCCTGAAGTCGTATAACTAAATACTGTTATTGCCAGAGAAAAAATTCGTTTTGCTTCACTGCGAAGGAAACATGTTTTGACAAACACGGATACAGACTCTAAACATTTCTATTCTTTTTGCAAGAACAACTAAACATGTACATCTACTCTCCCTCAAAAGTGGAAGTTAAGCCGTTGAACTTACGGAACTAATCTCACTTTTCTTCGGCTGGAACAGATGTAGTAAGGAGTTACATGTCCTCGGTCACGCGCCCCGCTAATCCCTCCGACATCTCCAATAGATCACACTCAGTTTAGGCTCGGCACGCGCAGCCTTGTTTGTTTCGCTTGTGTGCAAGTTCGCGCCTTTACTGCCAGGCTTGCGAAATGTTTACGCATGTTGGCTGAAGGAGTGCGTCGAGTTCTAAATATAACGCGAGATCACGATCTCAATTTCATCCTACTTTGATTCGAAAGGTAGATTTTTATCAACTCAGACAAAGTGAAATTTGTTCATTTGGTGTGAATTGCTGTTGGAAGAACAAAAGATCTTCCGCGCTGAACACGTAATCACACGAGCCAATCATATGCTGTAAGCTAATTAATTCTGCAACTTTCCATTGAAAAAGTAAAGAATAATTCCGTACAGTATTTCATTAGAACATTGATCCCGTCATTTCCACACTGATTTAGTCACCAAGTGGGTTGTAGGTTCCTCATTCCGTACAAACCTATCTTTCGATAGACATTGGATACGCTCTCGTTTGTGTACACTAATGGAGGCCGTATGTGGGCTCGAATCAATGAGCGCTTCGCTTGATGAAAGCTGAACATACAGATCGCAGTCATAAAGCGGATGTCTTAGTTTGAATAACATATTGAAACTAGATTGCATCTATGACCCTGGATTACGTGGTACACCTATACTGCGCATTTAAAATCATGGATATGAATTTAGTCAAAATTTAGATTCATGTATAAAACACTTGATTATTTGAACTCAGAATTATTTTATGTGCATAAGGTGAAATGTCTCTATATAGCTAAAAACTGACTGCACGCTCTCTGACAATCATTCTCATTTATTACATCATTGCCACATTTTCTTGAAATTTGTTTAGAAAAATGTACAGTAAATTTTAGTTTTTATCTGAATTCCGTTGACATACCGAAGCAGCAGGACTACATGTTCGTTATGTGCTTCTTCTCCATTATCTTAGAGCTGTAACTTCAAACAGCTCAATTAAAAACAATAACGTAAAAATAAATAAAAATAATATAAAAAATGAATTACAAATATGAGATGGCAGAAATCGATTTAAACACACGTCATAAATATGTCGTAATGCAACATGCAAATAACTCGCAATACTGAGAATATATGATGCGTGTGCTGAAGTCAACCTAATTTTTCATCCGAATTTAGACCATGATTGAACTGAAAACTAACCCTGTTTTACTACCTCTACCCTAGTCTCCGTCGCCGCTGACATTCAGCGGGTATGTGGAATATCTTTTTACCTTGCCCAGAGGATGAATATTCGGATTTCCGTGGATATATGATGCTGAACTTGACTTACAATCAAAATGTCCAGAATTTGTCAAAAAAGTCAACGCATTCAAACAATACGTTAATCGAAGATTTGAAAATGTATCCAGATTCGAAATAAATTTTCTCGGATTTTCTTTTTAGAAAAATGAAATTGAATAGATTCGGTATAGACATGCTTCTGAACGGTTTTCTTTTGAGTGTAGATATCATTTCAGTATGATGCATTTTAAAGACACCATGGCAGAATAGCAGCGTTGTCAATGTGATTACTACCCTGTTAAATCAAATATATAAATTCACGCTAGTTTGAGAGTTAACGGGCAACACGAATTATCTGCAACAAAAAGACAGTATATGCAACACCACCCGCACAAAGGAGGTGAAACAAGATTGGGTGAATTTTGATTAAAGTAAAAAATCCCATTATGTAATAATAGCCCAGTGTAGCTTGCTTGGTCCGTCCGTCTCTCTGTCACGCTCTTAAGAGCTTAGATAAGAGAAAATTCCCGGGTCCGTATTTCTAACTAATCAGCGAGACTCAAAAAAGAGAGTCCGTATCAGTGATATTGCAAATAACATCATTTCATGGCAAATTTACCGTAAATGAAAGGGCATCTTTAGAAATTAACATCATTTGTCTCGACATTTTCGGCGGGGCCTGTCTTACTAGTCTAGCACAATAAGTCATAAAGTCACCAAGTTGGAGCAACAACTACTGTATACATAGTACAGTATTGAGCATAAGTAGTACAATTCAAAAACATCTGGCGCACGCACAGCTCAGCACTCTTCAGCCCGAGTTTTGAGACAAAAGTGGGCTTTTATCGCAATTGCATGAAACTCATAACCCAAATTTGACCATTTGGAGCCGCGTGGGCGGCCGAATTGTGGGAACGGATTGACCAAGTCCGTGCGCTGCATTTTTCAGAAAGGGAATATTGAAGTAAGGGGGCCAATTTCGAGGTCCGGATTTTACAAGTCAAGGATTGTGATTTGAACTAATAAAGTTTAGGTATCCAAGGAAAGGGGGTTAGAGTGAAGAGTGAAGCTTTTGGAGATTGAGTAAGTGTAAAGGTGAAGGGCATAGCTATTCAAATCCTGGTTGCGTTCTCGGGAAATATAAGGTGCGAAGTAAATTTCAGCGACGATTGTGAGTTAATAGTGGGGGAACGTGGCATGAAATATCTGCCAGGAAATAAAGGCCTTCCACTACAAAAAAGAAAAAGATTGTTTTTAAAGCGGTATTAGAAATTTTCTTGCGTGAAAATCACGTGATGGCTGTTTAATGAGAAAGATTTGATAAAAAAAGAGGTTTGATTGAATGAGTTTATGTGTGCTAAGGAAAAAATATACGCAGTTACTACCTGGAGTTCGTTAAAACTTAAAAGTGGACGAAAAAGCTCAAATTTCTCTGGACGGAGAGCAACGTTGGCCAGGCAAATAGTGGAGTCGGATCCAGGGCTTGACGTGGGGAGTGCCAGCTTTCAACAGAGAACTGCCGCCGCTGCCGGGAAAGATCGCCCCAGTTACCGCGGCCGGGACGCGTTGAGCGTCCACAAATCGGCGGACTCACGCCGTGAAAAACTGAACGGATTTTTCGCTGCCGTGTTTTGTTTGGACCCGGATTATCTGCGTCCTGATTTTAGGCAGGAACGAAGCTTAAAATGGTCGCACGAGACTTACCTGGCCGCGCAGACTATGTCTGTTTACTAGACTGGAGGCACAGACTATGTTTGTAAACTAGTCTGGAGGCACATACTATGCCTGTAAACTAGACTGGAGGCGCAGGCTATGTCTGTGCACTGCACTGGAGGGACAGACTATGCCTCGAAACTAGATTGGAGGCGCAGACTATGCCTGTAAACTAGATTGGAGGCACAGACTCTCTGTAAACTAGACTGGGGGCACAGACTTTCTGTAAACTTGACTGGCCTCACAGACTATGCCTGTAAACTAGACTGGAGGCACAGACTATGCCTGTAAACTAGACTGGAGGCACAGACTATGCCCGTAAACTTGACTTGAGGCACAGAATCTGCCTGCAAATTGACGTTCAATCAGTACAGCGGTTCATTTAGAAGTTCACTGACGAAGAATTACAATGGAAATCTAAAATTTTGTAATGAAACATGTTCTAAATTGTTTCAATAGGTTGACGCAGATATTACTGTCGTTAACACCTTCGACTTGGCGACACGCATTAGGTTCCGTCGCAGGCCACCGGACGAATAACCGTCTCCACTCATAAGTAATCTTCAGTAAAACATTTGAGAAAATTGTCTGCAAAAAGCTGTACTCCTATTTTGAACAGAAAGCATTTCTTTA
>VOMN01056972.1:0-19285 GCA_014899125.1 Orchestia grillus
GACCGATAAATGTAGAATCTGGAAATCGACCCGAAGACCCCCCTTATGCAATACGGCAGAACATTCGAGTAATACCTACAGCACCCACAGATGAAATCATTCTGGTGCAGATGCATGGTGCAATACATAGTCGATTTTAGTAGGTTCCATGGCGTAGCAGTTGATTATTTTTTAATCTAAAATATTACACACGAGACAATTTCATTACAATTCATAATAAAATACAAAAAGCTCTTTCAATAGATTTTGAAAAGTCATGCAAGAGACGGTTTTGTTAAAATCCATATTACCGTAAAAGAGACGATTTTAACAAATCCTGTAAGTCCACCCATGAGAAAAAAAAATGGACCTTATTATACAATTCAATATTAATTTAAGCACAACAGTGTTTTATAATACCTGAGAAGATTTGAGCAGAACCAGTAGCGCGCATCGTGTTTACACAACGTCTTTTTAGTAGAACCAATTTATGGTATCCTTTAGTAGAGAGATGCACCCACCAAAGGGGTGAGGCGGCATCTCGGGTTGTGCGGGGGGTGTACAATATATTCAAATGAAGAAGTAAAACATTTTCTTTTTTTATCAAATTTAGCGTTAATGGGTCTATTTTAACGTGAAGTAGCTGTAAATTGGCTTGCAACGGTTTTAGGGGCACAGGCGTAAAAACAATTTGAGAGCCACGGGACTCCAGTAGAAGAAGTGTGTGGTTTCACCGTCCTCACTCATGACTGCAGCACAACTTCAGTTATAAATATGGGCCTTATAAATAAAAAGAACTCACTCTCTCGATGCTATGGTCTCTTTGCTCGGGCCCTCAGCGTCGTCGTGCGGAGGAGCCGAGTTCTGCGAGAGCCGAGTGCTGACTGAAGAGCCGGGGCTGCAAGGATTTAAAAATAACAGTTAACATATAAAACTTGAGGTTTACATACATAGCCGTCCCCCGCATAGAGCATTTGATCGGTTCCAGCAAACGACAAGCCTACAGTCGTTCCCCGCATAAGCAGCTAGATTGGTTTCAGCAAATAACCGCTCTACGAGGCTGCATGGCATACTGGTAGTGTGATGGCCTAGCAGCCGAGAGGACCAAAGTTTGAATCTCAGCTCAGGCGAGGCATTTCACACAACCAGGGAGTACTTCCCTTGGAAAGGGAAGTTTAAGCCACGCATTCCTCACATACCTCACCACGCCAGTAGTTGTAAGGCATTCAAAACCCAACGGTAAAACGTGTTGGAATTAATAAAGGTTTTTATATCTTTTTTAAGTTTTTATGTCGACGTACAGTCGTCCGCTGCATAGAGCGCTAGATCGGGTCCAGCAAACTACCGCTTTATAGTCGATCCCAGCGTGAAACGGCATCAACTACAGCGAGCGCCAAATATTGCGAAAAATATTTGTCCTAAGAAGCAAACAAAACAAAGCATGTATGTATAAGAAACAAAAAAGAAGGTAAAGCGGCTTTTTGCTGGAACCGATCTTGAGTACGCTGTAGGCCGCGCAGTAGTCAGTAGCTGCTCTCTTCAGATTCAGCTCGTCGAGCGTAGGAATGTAAAGTTGACAGTAGCTGCCCATTGCAGATTCAGCTCGCCAAACGTGAGAATCTGAAGTAGGTACTCGTTTCTGAATTAATAGAGCCATATTGTTCCATTAATTTTCTCATAATTTGGAAAAGGTAGCATGTAAGTCTTTTGGGGACTTGGTGTTGTGATCTGGTGATGTGTTAGGAATCTGGTGGTGTGATCTGGTGTCGTGTTGCTGATCTTGTGTTGGGTGCTGGTGTTGTGTTGGAGATCAAGTGTTGGTATCTGGTGCTACAGACCTGGTGTATAGAATTGGACGTTCATTGTATATATGTAGACATGTTTGTAGCAGACTAAATTGTAGGCTAAACTGTATCCACGCCGTGCGATGAGAAACAGGTAAGAGATGCGTGAGAAGTTGTGCACATGCGTAGGTGCCGCGTTCTTAGGCCGAGCCCCATGCAGAGCTAATCAAGCAACGCCGAAGAGGAAAGCGAACGCAGTAACGGGATACATCTCTTGCTAGCGAGGGAAATTCCAGAGCATACTCCGAGACGGGCGAACGGTTGAATTCCAAATGCAGGCGTGACAGCATTCTCGATGTGGCACAATGGGCGCTTGGCACTATCGCAACGTACTGTAATAGAGGGAACAAGCCAGTCTGGGAGGATCAGCGATAGGAGCTAGACGCAGGGCTTCAGGCTAGACTCAAAATTGGCTAGATACTTTCTCATAGGTTCGAGAAAGAGAACTTGCTGGAGGATGGAAATTGCTCGAACTGCGAGATGGTAAATTTAACTTAAGCTCTATTAAAATACTGCGATAACCCACCTAGAGCAGATCGTTTGTATCGGTCAAACTGAGTTGCTGTACGTGAGTTCTGTAAGTCTGCGAATACGGGAGAGTTTGGGGAAATAAAAGTTTGAGTTAAATCAGTTCAGTACTAGTCGGATTAATTGCGTCTAAATCTTCCGGTAAGTTCAGATCTCAGTGCGACGCTCATTACTGCGATTCACTGTCATTGAAATCTTTAACACGATTATTCAACATATGCTCGCTCGGCTCGTAGAGTCGCCAGAACTAATTAATTTGTAGAATGAGTGCAGAGTTTTTCATTTTCCCTTCGGAGTATCTTTAGATCTCTGCGCGACCTGACTGCTCGGCAATACTCTACCGTTAGAAAAACGTAGGAAACCGGCTTGAGCACGAGTAGGAAACCGACTTGAGCCCGAAGCCGAGTACAAGTGAAGTGAGTCACTTATTGTCTTCAGCAACGAATAATATACACAGGTGTTGGGATCTGATATTAGGGATCTTGTGTTCGGATCTAGCGTCGAGGTCTAATGTTATAGACCTGGTATTGGGGACTTGGTGTTAGAGATCATGCGTTGAGATCTGGTGTTGGGATCTTATGTCGGAGTGTAATCAATTTTACTCGTGCCCTCTTTTCTCTTCATTTTTATCACCTCACTTTGTAGGATGCAGCCTTGAGCTGAACGCTTCTTCGTATCTTATTCAAGCCCTATGCTCTAGAAAAACACTTTACCTAGTACAGGCCAAGTCAATCTTGATGGCCTTTCATGGATACGTCGTGTCGGTCTGTACTTTATGTCATGTCGGTATTTTATGGCACGTTATAGTACTTTATACCTGGTCGATATTTTATGGTGCGTTATGGTAATTTATATCTGATCGATACTTTGTGGTACATTGTGGTATTTTATGTCGGGTCGGTACGTTATGGTTCGTTATGGTACTTAATGGCAGGTCATTACTTTGTGGGTTATTTAGGTCGCTGTTGACATACATTCACATTCATGTCCATTAACTATCCTTGTTAATCAACTCCAAGTCACGGCATTTACTTGCAAATCATAACTCAAACTGCCAAGTCACAACTTCAACTTACAAGTCACAACTTCAACTTACAAGTCATAACTTCAACTTACGAATCACAACTTCAAAATCACAATTTCAATTTGCAAATCCCAACTTCAACTTGCAAGTCACCATCAAGTCGCAACCCCAACTTCCATGTCACCACCAAGTCACAACCCCAACTTCCAAGTCACAACCCCAACTCACCGAGACTCAGTAGGCTGTGGAGGCTGCTGCTCTGGTGTCCCTCTGCTGCCTGTGTCGGCCATGTTCATGTTCTTCTTGTTTTCGTTGTCCGTTCTGTTATTGTTACTGCTGTAGATGCTGCTGCTGTTGTTCCTGTTCTGTTATCGCCGTCGATCGTCAAGGGTCTGAAAGAAAATTAAATTGTATAGATAGAACTGATGATTCGACGGATTTCTAATTCTCAAGCTGCTCCTAACAAACTAGAATTTCCTCTTCGCGACTCCATTTGAAGACTTATCTTCCCAAGAAGTTCCCTTCCGTCCATAACGCTGATTATGTTTTCGATTAGTCGCCTACTTATCTTTTCCAGAAGTTTCCTATCGTATAAACAGGTTGATTTTATTTTCATTAGCTGCTTCTTGAGTGACGAGGGACTTGTGGCTTTTTCCATTCAGGAAACATGATAGTTCCTCCGGGGCAGAAATTTGCCTTCCTCCTTCTGTCCCTGAGTGATAGCTAAAAGCAATTTTTTGGAGGCAGTTTTCCTGCGTGTTCATCGTCTTTTTAAAGAAATCTAACTTTTGGTATCCGGATTTACTACACACTCGCATTTACTACACACTTGCAGTTACTAAAAGCGTGCAGTTACTTCACACCTGCAGTTGCTACACTCTGGTAGTTACTACGCACTCGCAGTTACTACACAACTGCAATTACTACACACCTGCAATTGCTACACACTCGTAGTTACTACGCACTCGCAGTTACTACACACCTGCAGTTGTTACACACCTACAGTGGCTACACACTCGTAGTTACTACGTGCTCGCAATTACTACACACCTACAGTTACTACACACTTCTAGAAGCACTAGCGTTCCATTGGAATTCACAGATGAACAACTGCAGGCGCGTAGTGACTCCAACACCATCCCAAACCATGACCAGTGTTGCACTCCGGCCAGCAGCCGCTTCCGGATAACAATGGCTGAAAGATAACAAATGCTGATGGACAGTAATTGATGATGGGCAGCGATGGTTGATAAGCAATAATGGAGCAGGACCACGATGGATGATTGACATTAGTGGTTGGACAATGATGTATGATGGACATTAAGGTTTGGACAACAATGGATGATGGACAATAGTGTTCGACAAGTATGGATGAAGGGCAATAGTGGCTGGCCAACGATGTATGATGGACAGTAGTGTTCGACAACGATAGATGATAGATATTAGTGGCTGGACAACGGTGGATGATGTACAAAAGTGATTGAACAACGATGGAAGATGGACAATAGTTACTGAACCACAAGTCTTTCACGACAACAACGGTTGAGGAACAACAAGAGCGTAACTATGACGTTCACTATTCCACGTACACCACTCGAGAAACCAGGCGTCCGCACTGTCGTGCCGCCGCTTCGTGTGGACGCTGTAGCGACACCAGAGCACTTGTCTCTGTACTAAGCCACCAAAGAGCCACTGGAGCGTTCGTATTTGCCTTATCTCTCAATCTCCCACGCGCTCGTATCCCTTAAGTCTGGATTTCCTTCTGACGTTCACAAACGACTGGTGTTTACAAAGCCTGTCTACTTACGCTCGGAAATGACTATCTACAGTGGGGTTCTTTTGTTATCTCTTTTATCTGTACCAGGGAATTCAGTGTCAGTGATATTTTTCCTGTCGTAATTGGCTGACAGCTAATGTACAGCTACTCACACCCGATATTATTCATCTGGGTGATGAAATTTGAACGTTTCATTCGATGTTCGGTCATTTTAACGTGCAGTAGTTGTAGAAATTGCGAAGGTGTTTCTGAAGTAAACTCAATTACGAGGTTCCGGAAAGAATTTCATTTTACAAAACATTTAATCGAAGTAAGGAAAATGACGGTTTTAAACTTATCCATACTTCGTTTGAGAATGAATTACCAACCCGTATTAACAGTTATCTCGTCCACACGACTTGCATTGTATTTCTGTGGATAGTTGCAAGAAAAAAATCTTGCAACTATCCGCAGAAATGCTAGCCCCCTCCTCATTTGCAAATTTTTCCAATTCATCGAGATTATTTGGTTTCCTTGCGTCAATATTTTTCTTGAAAAGTGTCCGCAAGCTTCAGACTGGATCTAAATCGAGGCTCTGAATTTGCCACCAAAAACGGGTACATGGTTATCTTCCAAATATTTCGTAACAGATTTGGCACGTACTTAGGATCGTTTTCGTGTTGAAGAATACAATCAAGTGCAAGATCAATTGTTTCAGTAGACTGTTTCCCGTTTTCATTTAGAATTTTGATTTACTGATCTTGCAATATTATTTTATAGCGCTTATCATTCTTGGATGCATCAATATTTTTTTGTCTTAAATCGAGGCTCATCTCCAAAGTCTTTACCATGTTGACTTGAACACGGGTTAATGTTGAATGATGAAGTTTCCGGTCGGTACTTATAATGAAGATAGAAAGAACATGCAAAGAGAATCTACTCTATTTCCGAACAGCTTTAATTAATTAGGAAAACGTAGACATAACATGAGGTTAACATAAATGAGTTTACAATCAATTGTAAACAAGAAAAGGTCAAATTTTGAATGAAATTTTAAAAATTTGTCCAAATATGTTTGAGCGTGTAAATATCTGCAGTCAATGCTTACATATGTACGTCATAGCTTCTATTGACGTAGCCATAACTTACGTAAACAAAGTGATAAGACATGGAGACACACTCGGACTCATAGCTTACGTAGACACAGGCGTAACTGAAACAAACGTAGCCATAACCAGGGTTGCGGAGACGGAGTCGGAGTCGTAAGAGGTCGTAGGACTTTGGTGGAGTCAAAGTCATCTCCCCATGGATAAAAGGAGTCGAAGTCAGAACTTTTGATTTGGCTCTCGACTTACAACATCCAATTGCACTTGTAAGAATTATTCTGTGTAGAATTTCAATTTTTTTTTCTTGTGCAAACCTGTTGAATTTCAGCCGCGTCGTCGGGGAATTCTTCATATAGGGATTCCAAAAGCCTTTTAATAAACGTATCAGTGGCTAGCAGCACTGAAATGCAGTGGTGAGCATACTTTTTTGGGGGTTAGCCGTACAGTGATTACGTGCTCTGTTTTCAAGTGAGGGGGCCATGGTTCGACTCCCGGCTGTGCAAACTAATTTTCGTGGAACGACGAAGTGCTTTCTTCGAGAAAGGAAGCTGTAACCCTCACATCACTCCCGCGCCAGTAACTTTTAAGGCATTCAAAATCCATTGTTGTACTGCATGTTAACTTGTTCAAAATAAATAAAATTTCTTGCGTCTTTCTTTCTTTTTTATTTCTTCCTTTCTTTCTTTCTAATCACACACTGGACACTAACTGGTAATAATGCAGGTTGGGCTTTTGATGACGAAATAAATTCACAGATGAAAATGTATTTGAAGCGTCGTGAAACTACTATGCCTTCTTAAGTCGCTGACATACATAATTAATTCAACTTCCCAGTTCAACTTCTGCTGGAGCGCCTATAATTATCGATAATTTTAGCAGCTTAGCTGAAGCGCCTATAATTATCGATAACTTTGGCCGCTTATGCGCTGATATCGCCTCTAAATGACTTCAAATAATAATGATGGGGGATGTAAAAAAGTTAGACAGGGTTAGGTGTTCAGCCATAATTAATTAGTACATTAGTTCATATGTTAGTACGAATATATAATTAATTAGTACATCTGAGTTCCAAGTGTAATTCCTGATAGTCATCGCTTCATCGCGGGAAGCTTCTAGTGCTTAGTCTATTAGGACGTTAGTACGTACTAGCACTTCATGTTTCTGGTTCGTTAGTTCAAGCACTAATATATCTAAGATGTTAGCACTAGCACCTCATGTTTCTGGTTCGTTAGTTCAAACCCTAATATATCTAAGATGCTAGTACTAGCATCTAATCATACCGAGACGTTAATACTGCCATCAAATAATAAATCGTTCACACAAACGTCTTATTTTACAACGACGTTAGTACTAACACCTAATTATGCAAGGAATTAACTACTGTGTAAATTTGAAGTAATGATAACCTATTCATCAATGCATAATTTTAAATTATAAATTTCGTAAGAAAGACTATTCGTACGGGTTTGCCTATAAGTGTTTTGATTCTCTTTTATTTGCATTTAGAATCAAGATCCTTTGATATAGTTTTGCATAAAGAATCAAGATCCTTTGCGTTAGTAAAGTTAGTATTTGCATAAAAAATCAAGATCCTTTGAATCCGAGATCGGTTCCACTTTAGTACATTACGACGCAGGAAGTAGTTATTAAGTTTATCGTACGCTAGTAACTTTAGTGGTCAAATGTACTCTGAAGAAGCAACAGTAATGTAACAATACAACAATAATGTAACTCTAGTTAATGCTAGTCACATTACAGTAGTACACTCGAGCTAGTAATCCTAGTAGTACGAACTTGAAGAAGAAGTTAGTAATGTTAGTAGTATTCGAACTAACTAGTAACACCATTATACCTCCGTCACAGTACGTGGGCTGCGCACCATGGACGCTGTGGGAGAGTAGGAGTACACGGCCCAAGATGTCGCACTAGCGACCGCTTCAGTTGTGTCGGCCCTGTAGCATGTGGCGTATTTTTCTGTACAAAGTACTGCACCTTTTTCTATTGAACTTAAGTTATGAGCCATAGATAGGTTCGTCGAGCGAATTCGAATGTTACAAGACATTCACCGCGCATGTTTAACGAGATGAGAAGGCAGTAAAATCTTTGACACAAGTTTTATAAACATCAAGTCGAAGTTTAAGCTTAAGTGAATAGGCCAACTTGGCGTAACTTCTCACGGATCGTTGCTCAAATTTTCAAACAAACCTAATCAAAATACTGAAGGATCAGACACATGGCAAGCAAAGTCAGAAAAATAGGTACCAAAAATTATTCAACTCAAAGAATTTGGGCCCCGAACGCGTTGGGTTGCCTTCTTGTCATGAACTATGGACTTCAGAGCTCCTCACGTGCATTCCGTGCAGAGATCGCACAGGCTTGTCGTTCTCAATGGTTATTTACTTCGAAAAAAGAAGGAAGTTCAGGCACAGATGTATATTCCCAATTTACTCGCCTCTGGACAAGCCACTGAATCGCTGAACTGCGTGAGCGTGTTTTTCATATCTTCTGTCACCTGAGCGAAAATTTTGACAAGGAATGAGAGGAAATTGAAAAATTCTTGATATGAAGGGATCTTGAGGGCAACTCAAGTAAATTTATTCTTAAATGTACATAAAACTAAGGATTATGCGCTTGAGTACACGAACGTACACTAGTGAACATGTACTTATATTCCATAAATATACACAAGGGAACGTGAACATGAGTAAAAATCTTCTCGAGGCTACGTATACATGAATATACAAACGGACGCAAGGGAACATGTGCATGAATACACGAACCTACAGGACGGTACGTGTACATAATTACACAACTGTACACATGCGGCTATACACACACAACGCATGCAAGGGAACGTTCAGACTTCGACTCCACACTCGGACGCGTTTGAAAAGGCCTTAATTTTCGAGGACGGGACAAAATCGTCACGCATTTCAGCTATGCTCTTCTGGAGCGCAACAGTGGATGCCAAAGCAGCCTTGATGGTGGCGCTGCTGGGGTCGACACTGAGGGCGTTCTGCAGGGCAGAGACGACCCCTGGGAAGTCGCCCCCCAGCAGGAGGCAGTGGGCCAAGCTAAGATAGCCAATCATGGACGTCTTGTCGAGACGCACGGAGTGCTCGGCGTCCTTAAGAGCCTTTTCTCTGTGGCCGAGCTTGAGGAAGCAGGAGGATCTGTTGCTATAGAGGAGAGGACACTCCGGCCACTCGTCTACGGCCGCTGAGTAGAACTGGAGGGCGGTGGCGTAATCCTGCTGCCAGAATGCAATGTTTCCGCGGGCGTTCTTTGCTGTAGCTGACCTGGAGGTCATACATAAGGAGACATGCATGAGGAGTCATACAAGGAGGGCCATACATAAGGGGACATGCATGAGGAGTCATATGTAAAGGGTCATACATAGATATAGCCCACGTGGTTAATTTGAAATCTTATGAAGTAGACTCATAGAAATTAATTTAACCATACTAAAGGTACATTCATTTTAATAACTTAACCAATAATGACGTGCATCCAGTTTAATTATTTAGGCCACTGATGAGGTACGCTCATTTCAAATAATTAGAAAACTATACAGGTGCACTCATTTTTAATTATTTAGCACAATTACTCAATGACCACAATGTAATTCATTTGACAAATAATGAGGTATATGTATCGTCCAATTATTGCTATTGTGCATTAACCCGCCTCCCATTTTTATGCGATACACTCGAAATCTCTTCTTCCATCAATCACTAAGCCTTCACTCGCTAGGCTCCGCCACTTTGATTGACGAGTTATTTTCAATAGATCCGACTGAATTTTCCTCAGCAATATTAGCTTTCGGTTTATTTGACCTTTCATTGTGTTTCTGGCTTTAAAAAACGAATAAACCAAATGCACTTCTTCCGTACATCAAAATCAGTGATGGCCAGATTGAAGAAACCATTTCATTCAAATTCCTGTATATTTTCATCGATAAAAACCTGACAATGAAGAAGCATGTATCAGATATTGGCGTTATGGTATTGAAATCTATTGAAATTTTCTGCAAGGTTAAAAACATCTTACCTTCAGACGAATTAAAAAAAAACGTACAAGTCATTTATTCATCCATATCTACAACATGGAAAATAAGCATGGCATTGAATTAATAAAGATACAACAAACCTACTATTTACTCTACAAAAAAAACATCAAGACAACGATATATTTTTAATATAATACTCATTCAAATGACTCATATAAATACTTGAAAATACTTACAAGCTTCCTGATTATTTCCAATATTCCCTTGGTGATTTCATGAATAAAACATTGACCAATGAAAATGATAAAGACCTGAAATAATCAGCATCTACTCAAACTGGCCATCATGAATGTTTGACTATAAACTGCTGTAAAATTATATTTCCCAACTATTCCAAAACCAGATCGCAGTTTAGTTTTCACCATAACGGTACTAAAGCTTGAAACTCATTCCCTTCTTCAATTTGTGAGAAAAGTACACTCCAAGCGTTCAAAACGAATCTTGAATAATATTTCTTGTCAAGATATTAATGACGATACTGGTTGTATTACAGTCTCAAATCCTGATGGATTGTTGAAACATCTCTCTCAGCGCATGTCGGTAAATTAATTCAGGGTATATTATGGAATGTATAGTATCCATTAATCAGACACCATTAAATTTATGATTTTAAATCATATCTTACTCCTTCAATCAATACTACACTTGATCAGTCTTGTATACGGTAAGGAAAAGTACATTAGGAACTGAAAAAGTGCGCGTGCGCTTAAAAATGGTCTTTTGGAATGCCTTGAAAGTCGTAGAACTTATTCGGGCCCACAGGTAGCAAAATATAAAAGAATCCGTTGCAATAGGTTAAGAAATCCATGTGTTCAATGTTTTATAATTATGTAACACTTGTAGTAACGTAATCAATTTTTTATATTGTTTAAATTGTTTGAAGTGTTTAAACAAGTGCGTCACACGTCGATGACTGCCTGCACATGAGCAATCACACTCGAGCGAAAATTTGGGCAGTACTTCCGTAGATTTTACGACCCAAGCCTCCCCTCTGGCAAACAAACAAACAAACACAAAAGCAAGCAAACATTTTTGACTTCCAGTAATAAGTAGATTGCAGTCAAAGACATTTAGCGTTCGCTGCAAATTAAGCAGATTAAACGCTCACACTCCAACGCAACTTACTTCTTAAGTGTAAATGCTACAGTTGTGGTGCCTGCCGTGTTTGTTGGTGCAGTTTTGGTGCCTGCCGTGTTTGTTGCTGCAGTTGTGGTGCCTGCCGTGCTTGTTGCCTCACTGAAGTGAGCCATGTAATGGTTGTTCAATTAATTTATTAACAGTACATAGTTAGGTAATTAATTAATGCAACATATAACTATTCGAACTATTCAATTAATTCTATTAACATACCTGCTCTACGTGTCTGTAATGCTGGCAACGATAAAACTGTAATTTAAATATCTAATTCATCAGAAATATAGGGTGCTAGGGCTATTTAAGGACATATAATTTTTAGTTGATTATGCACTAGAATCCTTCATAACACCATTTATATTTCAGATAACCTAGTTCAATTAAGCTGTTTACCAATAAATGAAAAGACATGCAGTCATGGTTGCCTTATCTGCAACTCTGATAGTTTTAAGAGTTGTGAGTAGTAAAGGAATGAAAGAGAGAAAAGAAAAATTATTTATTCCTAAATCAGTCGCATACAAAGTATATACCTTTCGGCTTTTCAATTAGTAAAATTACAGCCTTAAAATTAAAACATGGTAGTCTCGATGGAACTTTTAATTGGGATTTGTAAGACTACAATCTTAAAATTACATGTGGAAGTCGCTTTGAAACTTCGGATCGTGATTCTAAATTCGTTCCTAAGCAGACTCATTCCATACCACTTCGTATTTGTTTACAGTGTCTTAGGGTTAATGCCGCTGGATACCTTAATTTTCTGAAAAAAAACTAGTGCAAAGACCTGAATCGATAAAACATCCAATAGAAGGGTAGACGTTTTTCAGCATAACTCAGCACCATCTCATAAAGCCATTCAAACCCAAGATTGGTTATGAGAGAATTTTTATGATCGTGTGACCCCCAATTTGTGTCCCCCCAAACTCACCCGATTTAAATCCTACGAACTAAAACGTGTCGAGCGTTGTTGAAACGGAGACTAATCGACATCCTCGTAGTGCAATAGCTTCACGTGAGGCCGCTATTGTCCAGGCGATGTCCGAAATGAATAAGGTTCCGTTGTCAACGGCTCCAGACCCGTACCGAGGCGGTTATTGAAGCCAAAGGTAGCTTCGCAGAATAATATGATAAAAAAGTAGCATCAAGGATATTTGCATAAATTTAATACGAATCGATATATTTGTTGCTAATATGTTATTGTTTGTTTAACGTACTAAAAACTTCTTCAAATAGCCCTCGCATTTTTATCCTCATTTTTAATCGTTCTCCGCATATGTAAAGCGTTAGGCCGGTACCAGCAATTAATCGCTCCATCTTTTCATTTGCATTATTACCTTGCTCTTTTTGCTTCTCATGACGCAAATATTTTCCGTAGATACTTGCTCTAGTTTATACCGCTCTATGTGAGGGATGTTTGGGTGAAGAGCGGTTATTTGCCAGAACCGATCTAGCTCTCTTTGCGACAGACGACTATCCATATTTAGCATCAGCCGAATTTAATGTGTATGCCGACTTTGCAAGGGCTTGAGACTGCCCTACTGTGCAGGATGTCAAACTAAGCTTAGGTCACAAAATGCCTACAAATATGCATTTTTTTTTCTTAGAATAAGGGAAGCCCATGATCTATCTTGTGAGGTACAAGGTTGAGAAATATGAACAGGGCTTATTCATTTATAAGCCTGACCCTGAACCCGAATTAATGTATTTATTTACTGCGCGGAAGCATCGTTATATAAATGAATAAACCTAATTTATATTGTAAATTATAATATACGCACCTTACACTTATAACTCTACCATGCAAGCATCCACGCCTCGGTAGCAAAAGGACTGAAAAGACTCTCCTAAGCGCAAGCCTCCTGAGAATAATGTTGTTCTATTCATATATGTGCGTACATCTTATACACTCCTCTTTGTAGCATAAAATCTTATATTTTCTATGGTTCTTCCCGTAACGCGCTTTCCTCCTATCCCCCGAATTCGATCCAGGGAGTAGTGTTTCGCTTATAAAATGAAGATTCAATCCGATAAATAGGAGAGGCGGCACACGAATGTGACCCAGGCCTGGTACCCCAACATCTTCCTATTGATCAGAGGAGGTAAATACGAAGAGTACCTATTGAGGGCATCTCACCATACGTACAAAGTACGTGGTAACATGACATAAAAAAATGGGTACTCTTGAACTGCGTAATGGCAGCCACGTACACCCTGTATACGTACACCCTGTACACTTACACCCTGTACACCTACACCCTGTACACCTACACACTGTACACCTACACCCTGTACACCTACACCCTGTACACCTACACCCTGTACACCTNCTTCACCCTGTACACCTTCACCCTGTACACCTACACCCTGTACACCTTCACCCTGTATACGTACACCCGACTTGCCATATCACCCTGTACAAAGCAGCCGCACATCATTTATGTGTAGGTGACATTTAATGAAGGTATAGGACTCACCTCGCCATCTTTGCTGCTTCGAGTCCCGGATGTTACGGAGCTTCTACGTCGTGGTTGCTGCATTAGAATGTATGTTATAAGTACCAACGTTATAGAGTTATACGTTATGAATCTGCATGTTATGAATATGTATATCATAAATATGCATGATATGAATGTTTTTAACAATGTGTATGTTATGAATATATATATTATGAATATGCAATGTGGTACACAGGGATATTTTTATGTATGGATATGGATATACTTCACCAATCAGCGTTAATACTTAATAAGAAAATGATGTTTTTTAAACGCACGTGTAGTAGTAGTGGTAGAGATTGCAGTGACCACTGACTCGGACTATGTCACCCAGGTAAAGGAAGGAACCATTTATGTAACAGGTGTGTTCCCAAACAGGATCCCCTCTTCATAGAATCAGAACATTAAGGATGAAGGGGAAGAAAGGGCAAAGAAGAGATAGCGAAGGTGTGAAAAGTTAAGGAAGTAATACAGCCACGAAAGACAGTAGTCCCGATGGCTGTATGTGCTGTGTACTAATGTTATTTTCATCATTTATGATACCACCATAATTCATAATGAGTACAAGATAGAGTCCCAGTCTAAATTCTCAACAAGAGTATCTACAATCGTCCATGGTTATCTGTAATTTTACCCGTCCAAACTATAAACAATCATTTATGGTTATCTGTAATTTAAGCCGTCCAAACGATAAACAATCACCTATGGTTATCTGTAATTTTAGCCGTCCAAACTATAAACAATCATCTATGGTTATCCGTAATTTTAGCGTCCAAACTATAAACAATCATCTATGGTTATCCGTAATATTAGCGTCCAAACTATAAACAATCATCTATGGGTATCTGTAATTTTAGCCGTCCAAACTATAATTTTGGATGGATTTCCAAGCCCAGATATCGCTGTCGGATGGTTGGTTATCGACGGGGGGGTGGAAAAATTCGACAGGAGTGACTACGAACAAGCTCGTCCTTTTTTATAAAATGATATTCTTCCTTAGGTCGAAGTAATCTCCTTTCTCACTACGAGCCTTGCCATGTGCTTGTATTGGTGCCACATCCATGAAATCAATGAAAGCGAGCGACGCTTCAACTCTACTTAATCAATCCTAACGAAACCAAAAATAGAAATCCAAATTCAAAAGCTGTTTGTAAATGCACGGTCCTGAACGAATAAGTAGATAGGTAAATACGTGTCGATGGGAGAAGAATAGTTATGCCTTCAAACATTTCACACGCCGATTGCGGTGCCCGAACATTAATGGTATCACATTAACATTACAAATGTCTTGATGCACATCGAAAGTAAATAGGCCTCTACACGAGTTTTGTCGCACAGTAAGTCAATCACAAAATTACAACTAACGTGAATGTGAACTACTGACATCTTTACACTTAAATAATGTTGTTTTTATCTCCTCCTCGTTTGTTTTCCTGTTGGATATCATCAGGTCTGTTTATTGGCATATCCATTTTGGCTTCATGATGAAGCGGAAACGCTTTCTGCTCCCAGCTGGGAAGTGAAGGATCGATTCCCAGCCTTGCAAACAGATTTTCGCTAAGCCGCAAAATGTTTCCTTTGGTAAAGGAAGCTTAAACCTCACATTCCTCACTTCACTCTAACATCAATAGTTCTGACGCATTGATTACCCAACAATGTACCATAAATCAACACAGTTACGATGAATAATAAAGCTTCACTCAAGAAATAGCAGCGCAAAATGGATGGCACTTTATATCAGCACTAAATATCATCCTAGAGGACTCTAGCGCAATACGTTTCAGTCACTCGAGGCTCAAAGTAAAGCTAGGGCAAATTTGCAAAAATTTCAAGCACACGAAGGTGGTAAAATTTCTGTTTCACTTCATGGATTTGTACGTCTGGCATTCCAACAAGAACACGTAACAAAAGCATTATAAACAACTCAGGCTCTCCAATAATGTTGAATTATACTGTACATAGAAAATTTCCCGTGCAAAGCAAAATTTCTGCCGCACCCTGTAGATTCGTACGTCCTTGCCGATATTTTTATTTTTCACTTATACTTCACCTTCATTTCTTACTCTACTCTTCTGAGACCACCGCGTGAAAACGAGAAACCTCCAGAGCAACATTAGCTTTACCTGGCACTGAATACAAACTTAAAAAAAATTTCGGCTCGCAGAATGGCAAAGAATCTGTCTCACCTTGTGGATTTGTAGGTCTAGCAACGTGTCACAGCGTCCACTCACAGTGTCAATGAGAATATGAATTTTCCTTCTCAACAGACCTTCTTGTAGCTGTTATCTAGAGCCCGTGCGTCAGGTTTGAGCTGTGAGGGATGTTAAGAAACGCTGATAACGCGCACCGAGTCACCGAAGTGAAATGCTGGCTACCTCATTTTGAAGTCCGTTTCCGTCTTATTAAAAAGATGATTAGTCCAGTCATTTTGAGCGCTCGAGGTAATATCAGCCTTAATCGGACATGTTTACAGGTCGAGTTGTTCGGAAGATTGTGGTTTACCGAATTTAAATAAGCGAATGTATTTGATCGAAGGGTTGATATAGAAGATTATGATTTATTAGATTTGATTATCAACCCATACTTATATGATGGGATTTAACTAAATGACATAGAATGGACTCCTGCTATGTATGCAATCTACCACGCAATTGAACGGAAGAACTATTTATGAAGTCGAGTTCCAGCAATTTCCTAAAGACAGTTGTCCTTATGGCATCTAATTCAAAGTTTAGGAACAACATCACAATTCCTCCGTTCCTAAGAAGGTGTGAATTTCTAACTATTGATTGTTACGTGTAGTAAAACAGTGAAGAACTGTGTAAGAACTGTGGTGAATATATTATACGTATTAAATTAAATTAGCATGAGATTCGTGTATAAATCAATAAAATAACTTAAGTTAGTCGTGATTGAATTGAAGTAATTACGTTCCTTTTTTCTCATCAGCGCTGCGCAGAGCAACAACAGCTCTGTGCAATACCCATAATTTCACAGTTACGTTCAAACAATTTCTGTTTTCAAACAATTCTGTTCTCAAATTTTCTTAGCGAAATGCCATAGTTGTGAAATTCACATTATTTCTTTAGGCTTTGGCGCAGTTTAGAAGAGCTTTAAAGTATTCAAGGCTCAAAGCAACCTTGAATTATGTGGCGTTTGATCACTATAACCAAGAAATATCAAACCTAAAATGGAAAATATTAAACTATGTTAACCATATAATCAATGTCTTTACCAAATATCACTATGCGTTATTCCAGAACCGTAGAGCACCTTCACTTACGAATCGCAAATGTTAGTCATTGTGGATTTCAGTTACAAGCTTCGTAGTATTTGAGACTTGGGTGAATTAGTAATGCAGGGCACAAATTCTGAAATACTGTCTACGATCTCAAAAAAATGAAATTGTGAATTAAACCGTTCGTCACTCAAAAAAAAAAATAGTTTATGCCGAAATCAGTCACGTGTAAGGTATGGGTCACATCTGTTTTTCAATCATAAAGACTACAATCTTAAAAATAGGTGGGATGTCACGTTGAGACTCCAGGGATTTTTAGTTCACTAACCCATCCCATCGTTGAGCGGGAAATGGTGATAAGTACATGGGATTAAATATTAACCAAAACCATCGTATTGTTCTTTGTATATTCCTGATACAACTCAGAAAATTACTTATGGCAGCTATAGTTAAACCTATTAAGAACTACATAGAATGAAGCATCGATAATTTGAACTTGAGTTGTGATACAATAAAACTTCAACGAATTTGTGAAAACAATTGCACGAGAACATAGAATTGAACATGTAACTAAATACCTATGTAAAATGAAGTAGTGATGTGCTGAAGTAGAGTTATGGTACATCAAATAGCAACACTTTTACATCTCTCGATTTGTGTGAAGTCTTGCGAAATGTTGCCACAGTATAGTACTGATACTCTTACAGCAGATGACAGAAAAGAACTGAAACGTAAATTGTCGCGCCTGTGAATGTAAAGAGTCTAAACATTGATAATCCAAACGCAATGAGACTTTGATAATAAAAATATAGAGGTATTAAAACATGAATTTTATGGTTCTACCTTTAGAAGCCCTTGCATGACATTAATTAACTTATTTTCCAACTAGAGTTCCGCACTTATAATGTTTAATAAAGCCAGTTTAGGTGAAAGGTGCAGACAAGGAAATCAATAAAGCCAGTTTAGGTGAAAGGTGCACACAAGGAAATCAAACATCATTTTTGATGTAGCGCTTCGAAAGTTGGTATAATATTGTATTTATCACTATAACGCAAACATTTTAGAATTAATGACACTGAAAACCGTTTTCAGAGTAATATTTGGTTATAAGTAGTAAGCATCAAGCGTACGAGAAATTTAGGTCGAATCACAGTCACGTGATAGGCGTTAGGTATGCGGCTGATACGTGTTCGAATGTGCATTTATTTCAAGGGCTTGGTAAGATTCAGCGTCTTATGTACGTACGAATTTCTTCAAATTATCATAAAGAATTAGATTAGAATTCCAAGTATCGGATACTCCGTCATCCTCCTTGCCATTTCCGGTGTAGCCATGCACGTGGGGCACGTCTCTATTTGCTGCAAGTTCCCTTGTATTTTAATGGTTTCATTGGAAAAAGATAGCGTGAAAGAAAGAAAAATCGTTTATTGATAAACTCAGTTACATACAAAACGTGGTATTAGTCAGAGTTTCAATCATTAAGACTACAGCCATATAATTAAAACGAAGAAGTCGCGTTGAAACTTCTAATTTGGATCAATAAGACTACGACATTGAAATTGCACATGGATCTCGCTTTGAAACTTCCAATTGGGATTCTCAACTAAATTTGGTGCTAAGCACCTAAAGTTGAACGTTAACCAAAAGAATAGTGTAATTTTTTGTAAATACCGCATGAAATTCAAAAATTACAGCTGAAAGAATTAAAAGATTAACGTTGACATTGCGAAAAGTTCTCTCAAATAATGACATTTGCCGTGTTCCGGGCTATTGTCTTTCTTTCAATTTTACTGTGTATAACGAAATACTTCAAGTATTTGTACAATAACTAATTTTTTTTAACAACTGTCTTCAAATCGCAGTGAGCGATCAGCTACCATATCGGAAGTCAAAGTCAGTAGTCTCAAAGTGAGTTGCATATTTTAATACAGCACTGTATTCTTGGTCGTATTCTGTAGAGTTCGGAAAAAGTTCAACTTTTTTGTCATTATTTTGCGGTCATTTTATACATCAAAGAATCTAGGTTGTATTAGGCTATTTTTGCGCTATAATAATTATTTTAACGCGCTCACTCCGATTCTCCACACAGGTAAAATTACATGCCGACAAATATCT